>APFE030401774.1:0-11211 GCA_000404065.3 Pinus taeda | reverse complement strand
AAATGAACAATTCTTGGATGATACAAATGAAAAGACCTCCTTTCTATATATAGGAGTCTAGGGGCTCATAACATAATCAGAGCCGACATAACAATAATAATGTAAGGGCACAATAATAACAATAGTGGGCTTCTATGGGGCACAATAGTAACAATATGGGCACTACATGGGTACATCAATATAATAAGGGGGTTGTACTAATAACAATAAGGGGTTACACTAGTAGTATAGGGGCCTAACAATATCTTACATACTTCATCTGAGATTTTTGAAACAAATGTTCCACACCATCAGTGATGCAGCCTGCCACAAAGAAAAAACGCAAGAGAAAGAAAATGAAGAAAGACATGTCACACATATCTTACATACTTCATCTGAGAGTTTTGAAGTAGAATGTTCCACGTCATCAGTGATACAGCCTGCCACGAAGAAAAGACGCAAGAGAAAGAGAATGAGAAAGCGATTTGATGCATTAAATGGCCGCGAGCAACTTGATTTTTGGATAGGAAAAAGTCCTACCGTATGTAGAAGACATGGCACATCCGAGAAACAGCTGACAGATTTGCCTGAAAGTAGGCAAATGCTCAGTATGCACTATATTGAACGCATCTGATGCCATGCGGCATCTTTGTATTGTATTTCTAACCTTATGCCCTGTTATTTCAGTAATTCATTTTGTAGTTAGATTTGTGTTTTTCATGTTATTAGACTAGTTAATAAATGAAGAGCTTATATATTTCCTGTGCTTAATGTTATATGATGATTTCTTGGATGGACGCTACTTACGTTATATTCTGTGTTGCGTGGATGCAGATTTTGGATTCTCACATTCCTCTGTTGTTACAACGTGTCCCCAAGTAGAGCCAGATGTTGACCACTACGTGTCAGCGACCCATAGCAGTACACCCCCTTTTTTCACAAAAGGGATAGCGCCTGATTGATGTGTCCGTGCTGTTCAACTATCATCATCAACCTGATCATCATGTTATATTGTAAACCCTTTCTGCATTTGTAAATTATAAATAATCTCAGCAGATCCGTGTCGTGTATGTAATTGCCTAGGTAAACCTATTTTTCTGGTGACGATCCACATTCTGGGAGGTTTTTTGTTTCACCGATCCATTCTCGGATGGTCGACAGAGTTTTCCTTCAGGCTTACTCCAAAGCCAGAATGGATTTTGTCACTGGGATCTTAGGGGAGTCTTAGTGTTCTAGATCGAGTCTATGTAAAAGTGATTTGGAAATAATCCTAACTATTTGGTTAGGTTATTTTATTACAAATTGCTTGATCTGCTAGATTATATTTGTGTCGCAGAATTGGGTAGTCTGTGAGGGTCTTTTGCAAATGGGTTTTCCCCCTTGAGATGTAAAAAATGTGAAATCATGATGTATAGTGTCTTGAAGGTTAGAAAAATAATTTATCCCTTCATAAGTTAATTAATTAAATTTTCTCGCCAAAATTAATTAAAATCCTAAGCGAGAAATTTGATTAATTCTAGGTCCTAGGTAAATTTAAATTCTCCAAAGGCAAAATTCGTTGGTCCTTTAAAAAATTAAAGTTTAAAAGGTCCAGGGACTAAGGTAAATTAATTATTTTGCTAAATTTTAAGCCTTTGGTCCCTGGGGTTAAGTCAAAGTCAAAATTTTGAGGAAATTAATTCAAACATTTAATTTTTGAATTAATTAAAATGCATTTAACTAAAAATTTTGAATTTCCTCAATAATTAAAATTTCAACGGATGAGATTAAAAGAAATTTTAATCCTCATCAGTGTTTGAGATTGCTTTGACGAGGATCACTCAAACTAGCCGTTGGAGGATTTATCTTTAAATAGGAGGTCATTTGTCAGTCAGTTCATCCGATCTTTTGATCGTGTACTAAGCGAAAAACTCTCTTGTAATTTTTGATGAGCAATAAAGAAAGACTTGGGGTTAATTTCTGTTGGTGTTACTCTTCGTGGAAATACTTAAATGTGTCATTTTCATGCATAGATTTCTTTTTAGCCATTGATGATAGCTTTCTGAAGAGTGATTTGAGTACATGTATCTTGCTCAATCGCTGGGGTTTGAATGATAATTTAAGTTTTGAATATAATAGCAGGTATTTCTATTAAATCTGATTTTTATTATCGTTTTCTCGCTCTATGTTGATGGCTGAATTGAGTTTTGCAGGAAACTCTTGATTTTTAGATCATCGGGCGTTCGGGGAAGTTCTCGGTTGAACGAACCAACACCTGATCTGTGTTTTCTGAAGAGCCCAACTTAGATTTGATCTCGGGATTATCATAAGATATTTTTATGGGTGATGCATGAAGGGTTTTGAGCTTAGTACCTCCTCCAAAATTCAAAAATTTTAATTTTTTTTTTCTGCACTAATTTGATAGATTTGGTTGTTGAGAGCCTCAGATTATCAGATCTGAGAGCGGATTTGGGCTCACACTCCCTAGATCTGATAGATCTGCCATTCATGTACATAGATCTGTAATTATTTTCAGTTTTCTAACTTGGGTCTTCGGGGTTTTAGTTTTTTGGATCATTGTATATATATTGTTTGGATGTTTCTTGTTGTCTTGTAGCTACAGATCTGAAGCTGAAAGCTATGCAGAGTTCAGATCTAGGCCTTGGAGAATCAGGACATTTCCTAATTTTCCTAATTTTTAGGGGCACTGTTATTTTTGGCATATCTATTTATAGCAAGGTGACATGTGGTTGTCTTAGAGGTTGACACATGGAAATGTCTAGAATGGACAAGTTACTATGAGTCGCCGATGATGTGGCAAAACAACTGGGTAAATTGGAGAGCTTCCAGAGTTGTTAGAGCACATGGATGGATGGAGGTTTGATGTAGCACTAACGGCAGTTTATTTTGGTAACTCCAGTCTATCTTCTCTCTCCTAGTACGCATTAGTTTTTTCATCTAATTCCCACTCTTTTTACCACCTGACTCCACTTTCTTCCCACTGATTAGGCGATTTCTGCACACCTAGACACTTATGCCTATGCAGAACTGTCCGAGCTAGAAATATCAACATGCATGTCACTTGAGAAGTCTCACTAGAATTCTGAGTTCACAAGGATTCTAAATATTTAATCAATACTACAATATAGGCTTCTAAGCTCTATCTCCTAAAAAGTAGGAGAACTACTAAAAATAACAACTCTCTCCAATGTATGCAAAAATTGTGCCTGAAAACCATACCATCACTGAGTCCATACTGCAACCACTCTCCCTAGGAACTGATCCTCAACACATGAAAAACTGTATTTGAACATCTATCTAAACCTCTAGCCTGATGAAATATGTTGGTCATTAACCCCCTAGATTTGCAAATCTAGGGTTTAACTGTCCCTGAAATTTCAAAGTGCTTAAAATGGCTTCAAATTGCACATTGGTTCTACTTGCCATATTGGGTACACAAAAGTCCAACCACCTTGCTAAAAATAACTCCACTAAGAATAACTAGTCCCTGGAATCCAATGAAATTCACACCATAGGCAAATCCTCCAATTGGGTCCTCAAATATGAAATTGGGTTGTTAATTGGACTACTCCAAAAATTGCTGAATATAGTAGTTGCTAAAAATAGAAATTGCTAGAGGCAACAACTTCTTCAATTTGCCGAAAAACATAACCTCTTGCACATCTACCCAATGGGTGTCCAAAACTATGATTAGGTCATGAAAAATATGACACTGCAAACTCATCTTGGTCACACCCATTGGCTGTCGTCGACCTCCCAAACTAACTCTGAATGCTACACACGTGGGGTACCTACTCCATTGAATCACTTGTTGATATGTACCTCTGGTATATCTTCTGCATTTACTTGTGCGAAAATAGCCTATTTGAGCTCTATCCAACCATCTATATTTGAATAAGAAGAACATATGTCAATATGTCAAGTTTGATAAGCACTCAATGAACCATTAATGTTGCATCATTGGACCAACTAACGAATCCATGCCGTAATAAGATAAGATAAGATAATTATATTAATGTTGGATGAATGACCACAAAATTAGGTCAGTGGGACTAAATTGTACAAGTAGTATGAATACATTTTGGCAGTGCAACTGCAACTCCTAGAATTGCCGAAGATAATATATTGAAAGTAACCTACATAGATCTAACATTAAAACATATGTATAAATGCATAAAACCATGACAAACATATAGTGGTACAAAATACTAAGTGAGTTTGGACAACTCAAGAGCTTGTCAAGAGAGAGAGAGAGAGAGAGAGAGAGGGAGAGATCAGATGATGAGGCCGATGATGTCATGATTCCTGAGTCTGATGGTCGAGGGTGAAGAGGGTGAACATGGCAGTGGTTCACTGTTGGAGTCCTCTGGAACCATCATGGGCTCTTCTTGTATGATCTTGCAAGGAATTTATGAGCAAGGGTTACTCCTAGCATTTGAGGTTGGAAGAAAGAAACTATGAATTGATCTTTGGTTGTGTCTCTGGGACTGGGAGGCAGTCTGATGGGTAGGAGGTAATCTACTCTGAGATCGTTTGGAGCTGATCTCTCTAATACTTTAAGAACGTGTGGCTCGATGTATGGACTGGTACTGCCAAGCCGCTCTTGCTAATATATGTAACGTACTCAGTAACATTCAATGCTTAATGGTGAACTCTGTAGCGAATAACTCTTCTTGAATGATATCCATGGATATCTACTGCAGCTTAATACTTGGTTTGAACAGTTCCCGTAAATCAGGTAGAAGTATGATTTCTGGGAAAATTCTACTGGATTTGGGGAAGAATTTCAACTGGGAAAGGGTTGAGTTTGTCCACCCATTAACTTAATCCTTTATAAATTGCTAAGGCTTCCATAACATTACTAGTATGATGGCCTAAGGCCCATGGGTATTTTACCAGTTCTTTTAGGATTTTTAACAAAGCCCATTTGATCCAGCTCTCCTCTGATTCCACTTTGCCGCCCCTATAAAAATTGGAGAATTTTATGAGTAATATTCAAAATATTTTCACTTAGTCAGAGCCTAGAACAATGAATATAACATTTTGTTTGTACAGGGAAATCATTGCTCAAATTACGCTTTAAGACAATGCATCTCAAGGAGGACGTGTAATGAACCTACAAGGCATTATGATTAACAGTTTTGATTAATCAATAGTTTAAATAACTGTATTATCTCAAGTTTAGGATCACAACTTTTGGTCACTAAGGGGTATGTCCACATTTTCTGTAGTCCCCTAGCTATTATGGCTAATCATCATTGGTAGACAATTTGTTTGTCAGACATCTGGTCTTTATTGGGTCATGTGCTCATAATTATGAGTCATTATGAAGTGTAACAATCTTTGGGTAAGTTGCTGACTAGTTCATTCTTGTTTGGATTAGATAT
The DNA here is from genome assembly GCA_000404065.3 of Pinus taeda. Lineage (NCBI taxonomy): Eukaryota > Viridiplantae > Streptophyta > Pinopsida > Pinales > Pinaceae > Pinus > Pinus taeda. The sequence goes on along the minus strand of APFE030401774.1, from coordinate 5,845 downwards.
TTGGTTTGCAAGATGCTTTATGCACTCTTCCACATTAAACATATATTCTGGCTTTATTGAGCATTTGGTCACTCGTAGACCTTGAAAAATTTTGAATTTAATTTCATTAGTCCAAGAGTAATGTGCTTTTTGTGTGAGGTCTCAAATTAGTTCCCAACCAAAAAGCCAGTACATGACCATTTTGATCCTTAGCTGTAGATGGATGTAGGAAGTGGGATTCCTTATTTGAAGGCATCGATTAGTTTATATATACTCTAATTACTTTATAACTAGTTGTTATTGAGTGTTCTTCCTTGTTTCTGAGTATAGTTGAGGTTTTACAGATATTTTTGCTGACACTAATATCTTTCCTACCATGGGAATTAAGGTGCTCCCAATCTACAAAATGATGCGCAACTATGATGTCAAGCCAACTGGGGAGACGTTCAAATACATGATCAATTCTGTTGTGAAGATGAAGAATGTAAGTTCTGTTCCCGACACATATATGCATATCCTGTCTTCTACTAGAAGGAAGTTGCTGCTTATGTTTACCTTGGCAAAGGAAGAAATGATGCAAACTATGATTTTATGATTCTTTTATAAATCCTTTGTATGAGCTGCTTTGTTGAAAGCCATTCCAAAATGTTTCAGATATGACAAGGAAATAACTACTGCTCTCCTGTCTTTCTGTGTTAAAAGCATTATTGATATGCTAATTGTATGACTGGTTTCTTTTGTGTTCTGTTTAATGGGTCTCATTGAGTGTGAATTGATGGATTTTGTGTGTTACAAACTTTTAACTTTTGTCAATGACATTTCACTCTTCTAGATTGGTGCAGCAAGGGAAGTGTATGAATGGTAGTTAAAGCTTCATGCCAGGTAGGGCTTTGAAGTACAGTGGACCGTAAGCTGTGCAACTTGGTTTACATAGTGAACTGCTGTTTTTGTCACAGGTTGTTCCATTTTATTTGTCTAGATTGACATGCCTTCATTTCTTATTACATCTACTTATATATATGGGAGATATTTAATTCTATCTATCTATTTTATGTGCCAAGACACATATAAATGAATTTTAATAGATAATATCTTTCTCAAGGACATATTTAAAAATTGGAGTTAGGGTAGAGTATGTGATGGGTATTTCTTAGTACCAGGAGTTTGTGCAGTGATTACTTATCCTAATTTAGTTTTACCCTATATTGCTCAAATTAGCAAAACTATCTGACCTGGACCATGTGATATAATGATACAAATTTTCTTATTTGCAACATTGTTCATTTACTTTTGGAATGCATGCTTGCCTTTTATTTATTGCTTCTGGTGTGATTTATCATGTTTGAACTTTGAAGCTATAGTCTAGAAGAGACGTTTTTCACTTGAATTTACTTTTTCATCAGTTTTTTCCCTTTATTCTTAAATCACTATTGCAAAATGTAATTTACTGGATCGTCATATTATATTTTCTTTGTTGCTGAACATCCAAATCATTTGTTTCTTCCATAAATATAGGCAACTTAACAGAACTATTATCGAATGTCATAGTTTAACCAATATTGCATGAAATGCACCTGAGACATTTTGGGCAATCTCCATTGTGTTTTGGGCTTGTTTCTGTGCATTTTGGGCCCATTCTGGTGTTAAAAGTTTCAAGACCATTGTATAGCATAACTAGTTTGATGTCAGTTGCAAAAGACCGAATAAAATTGGAATTTTCTGACAGGCAGACCAATGGGACTTAGAGAGCAGGAGATGGATAGAGTGGAGGACCTTGGCCCACAATAAAGCCTTCTTGCCTGCTAACATTGCTGCCATTGGAAAATTTTAGAGCTTGTGTATGAGAAGAAGATCTTCTTAAAATGAACAAACATCTTCAGGGTCCAGTTTGGGGCAGTGTTATCAGAACTGGTCTGCAACCGGTGGAACCGGCCAGTTCGAGGTCTGGAACCATAATTACAGAACTGGCTGGTTCATGACTGAACTTTCCAGTTCCATACAATGAGACCAAGGACATTCGAAACACAATTTTTTTTAAACGGTTGATTTAATTAGATTAAAATGTCGTCAGGAGAACGGGGGGGAAACTTTATAAAGTCACATTATTATGTATTTACTTGCCCGTGGTATTGGTGCCCATGGATTACTTGCCCATGGTGTTGGTACCCATTGTATTGATGTTGAAAAATGTAACTAGGTTCAGTCTTCATAATGACATGAAATTGTGACTTTTGTAATTGATGTAATAAAGGAAATAAAATTATTTTTGTAAGCTTTGCTTCATGGGTTTGATGAGCAAGTGATTTTATTTTAGGTGGCTCCCATTGAGATCCTTAGGATTTGTCATTAAGGTCAAAGAATTAATGTCATGTATGAAGGGCTCTTCTTGAGCATATGTAAAATATATATGAGTCTATCAAGTGTCTAGAAAGCCCTCCAAAAGACAAGCTATATGAATTAATAACTTATGTCGGCTCACCCAAAGTGTCACACCGATTCGAATTGTCATGTCGGCTTGAGTACATGGACGAACCACTGTATATAAGAGGCTAGGCTCTTCGCATAAGTAGAGAACAGATCTTCGCATATCTCTGAATTTTCAGGATAGAAAAGGAGACTCAGTTTACCTCTGTTTCAGCAAAGACTACAAGGATGCATGCTACAGTTCTGTAAGGGAATTCAGATCCCTCTTGTCTAGAGATCACAGTAACAACGAAGAAGAAGTTTCTGTCTATCTGAGGAGAAACTACAGTCAGAATTTCGGTGGTCTCTTACTATGATTTCGGAAGACAAAGACAGTGAATAATTCAGATACCTCCATTCAGGTGGCCTAGTGCAGAAGACAATTTCATATAGGAGAATGCAGTAACACTGTTTTGGTGTTAAGGGGAGTCCACTGTTCGTAAGATAAGAAGACTATGTTTCGGTTCAAGTTCTGTTTAGATAAAGAAGCCTCGGTGCTGCCACAGGGAGAAGGATCCAGTAATTTGGACATGATTACAGTACAGTGATAAAGTCTTTAATTACAGTTTGGATTTCAGAGCTCTCTCATTGCTATCACAACGAAGGTCTCTAGTGATGTAGTCTCAGTAGTGGAAGAGGAATCTAGAAGACAGAAGCAGAAGAGGACTCGTGTCTTGATCATGGAGTGGCTAATAGGTCAGGGGTCTTGGTCTTGGTATTCGTCAATTGGAATCTCTATAAGAAGAATTTGTGCGAGTTTTCCTCTCAAGGAGAGAGGTTTGGCCCTAGCTCATAGCCTACATGCTGTGTCTCTTGTTTATTTATTTCCATGCATTGGTTACTGTTTGATGAACAAGAACACTAAGATTCTAACGTAAAGAAGATCCTAACCTAATCAAGTAAAAAGCATTCACAAGCAGTCACCAAAGAAGAGAAATCAACTAATTCTAATACCCTAGATTTCTCAACCTGGTATCAGAGCTAAGGTGCTGAAGTCAAAGGAAGGGCATTTAATCAAAGAGACACTCAAGGATTGAGTTTCAAGCAAGTCATCTAATCAAGTTGAAGGCTATCAAAACAAAAGATCAAGATCTACTTTGAAGAATAAAACCCCAGATCGAAGAAGCGGTCTACAACAGTAAAGGTTCTTTTGGATCCACTAGTCATTATCAAGTTATCTACAAGGCAAGATAACTCGAAGGACTGTAAAGATGAAGATCACATCATCTTGGAGAAAGTCGAAATCCTAGAAGCATTTCTGATCTACACTACAAGAGAAGTCGAAGTATATTGAAGGCGAGAAGGCATTGTCATAATTTTCAAGGTTATAAAGCAAGCAAGGATCCTCTCCATGACCTTGAAAAAGATCATCCAAGGAAGCATCAAATACATCTTCTTCAACCATCATCGAAGTAAGAAGATTTCATTTCCACTTGTCAAGTATCTTTCATTCTTTAATCAATTTGGTAAAATGACTTCATGTTTGCATGGATATCTATAAGTTGGATAGGTCATCGAAATTCCTTGCATGGAAAAGGAGGATATATATAGTCCTTGAAGAAAGTAAAGTCATTGAACATATCGATGAAAAGGTCCCCTCTGAATTCATGGAAAGGGGTTCTTATGAAAGGTCCGCTCATATAGCAATATTGAAGACATAAAAGAGATGTATATGATAGGCTCGTAAGAATAGTCTCTGAAGATGCAGTAAAGAAGGTCACAAGACTTAGATCTGATCTACACAAAAATTAAAGGTATCAAAGGATGAAGGGATATCTTCATAATATCTCATCTACGAGATTTGGGAGAGATGATAAGAAGATAATCACCCATGATCTAAAAATGCACTAACTGATGATCAAGGTAACAAATATCCATGGGGATAAGAAAGTTACCTCATTCGACAAGTTGTGGTTTCTATGCAAGATAGAAGAAAACAAGTTGAGGGCAAAAGTGTTGAAGGTTAAAGGACTCAAACATTTGCAAGAAGTAAAGGAAGTTTGGAAAATTCTAGTCCTCAGAAAAGAAAGAAGAGCATACTGAGATTCAATGCTGGAAGTAAAGACTATGGACTTCACAGGATAGATTGTCCTAAAAGGACAATATCAAAAGAAAGAAAAGAAGCCCATATCACCGAAGAAGTGGAGGAATCTAAAGAAAGGAAATCCAAGAAAAGAGGAAGTAAGCGATCTCGACTGAGATAGTCTTCCTCACAAAAGTTCTTGTCATAGCTCCTAAACCTTATAGGATATGGCTATAATAAATAATGAGATGCATCATGGCATCATGGAAGCTTTAGAAACAAGAGCACGTGACATCACCATAGGAAACATGAGGGATGTTTGATAGTCAACTTTGAAGGATAACTCTTGGTGACCTCATTGAAAAATCGAAGCAAGAAGTCATCTAGGACAAGTCTCATCATACATTTGTTTAAAAGGGAAACACTTGCTAAATAAGGATATGTGAGATGGAATCCTCATTGGAGGATTCACCGATCTAGAGAGAAAGCAAGTGTTTCATCAGAAACTCCAATTTGTGGAGTTCATGGGAAGACAGTATGATGACATGAGAGATGAAGCAGATCAAGAGGTTGAAGATCTTTTCAATCAAGGAAGTTGTTGAAAGAAACCTAGATGACCTAAAGGTGAATAAGGTATGTATGCTTGTATTTAATATTATAAAGTCATGTCGTATGGTTGTAGGTAAGAACGATCACTACCTCTATTCTGAAGCATGATCAAAGGAAAGGAATCTCCTCCTATGAAAGAATGTCGAGAGGCATGAGTCACACTAGATGAAATCAACATAATATGAAGTATGAGGTGGTTGACTATGATTGAGGAACTTTGATTGGAAGCTCTTGAGAATGAAGTGTGTGAAGAGACAAGAAGAGATCGTGATAATATGCAACGATGGTAGAAGGCATTCAACATCCAAAGTCTAAGAAGATGTGACTAGAATATCTCCCGGAAAGATGTGAAGACTCTAATGGAAGTCGAGAAAAGATAGAGACCCTTGACACTGAATATCTGTGGGAGATGTGTCAATCTGCATGCAAGATGCTAATACTTATAGGAAGATGTCATGGTGAAAGATCATCACAAGGTAATTTTGATTTGAAGTGTTCATTAATTATTTTTGAACTAACATCTGGTTGGGCTTATGTAGGACTATCAAAGGGAAGATCTGTGAATGACTTCCAAGTAGACCATATAGAAGCATGTAATGTCCTTCCGAAAAATATGGCATGAAGCAAAGCCAAATGGAGAATCTGGTGGATCACTTTCTGATGAGTTAAGAACATGACTAACTCATGGATAAAAGTGATAGATGATCTATGCCCTATGTAGAAGTTCCCAAAGATGAAGACTCCTTGACCATAGTTGCGGGGGAGCGCCCC
>APFE030401766.1:21581-39295 GCA_000404065.3 Pinus taeda | reverse complement strand
TTTATATTTAGTCCATAACCCTCGTTTTATTTATGAAGGCTCAAGAAAGAGGTTTTATTTAAGTGAATCCTATGGGCCAAATACCATATTTGTAAAAGAGGTAAGGTAAATTAATAAAAATATAAATAAACGAGAGGTATGGTAAACAATTAAAACATTTTTTTATATTTACTCCATAAGTCACCTTATATTTACGAACACTCAAAAAATGCGTTATATACTATGGGACAAATACGATGGACTAGATTGTTATTAATACCATGCAAAAAAACATTATTAACCCTAATATTAGTATGAATAAAAATAAAAATGGCACATGGTATTGACCCATGGTATTCACCTGGAATGTAGCCTATTTAAATGGGGGAATTAAACCAACATAGATCCATCTTTACTCTGGATCTACTAACCCCGGAGAGGTATCAAATATCGTGATATGCAAACTAGCATAGAGTGAAAAATTATTTGATCCCTCTCGGGGCTTGGTGGTCAAGAGTAAAAATGGAATTTGTAATTTAATGTATGTTAAACATTTTAGCTTGGTTAAAATAAAAAATAAAATAAAAATGAACTATTAATTTTATTAGTTTTATAAATTACTAATAGTAATTTTTAAGCTCTAGGCTTATGATAACCCATGATAATACCAAGATCTTACAAGATTTTATAATTGAGTAAAATATTCACCATGCCTGGTGAGAGATTCACCAAAAAATTATATATACATATTATATTATTGATAAAAATGCCTTCCATTTTTCCTATATACCATGGAGATTCGCCCATTTATTATACATATAAATTTCGGGGGGTTCTTAAAATTTTCCCTGCTTACGGATGCTTTATTTGCCTATTGCACAGAGGTTTGGCCGATTTTGGGCCTGGCAAGCTTGCCCAGCTCCAGTATGGTTTGGGAAATCCATCCCTCGTAAAGGGTTTTGAACAGTTAACTATATTTCTATGAGCCTCAAGCTCTCTTGTACAACAATGTCATTTGGGTTAATTCCCTTGGTGCATATTTTATGGCTTCCTACAGTTCTCAAGACTAGCCATGCACATTATGTTTTAAAGACTAGCCGTTCACATTATGTTTATTTATATGCTCTAGTTCATGCATATTATGTTTATATATGTATCAGTTTTTGAACTGTTGGTTTGGCCTTTACGACGTGAGTTCTATGGACCAGAGTTGAGCGCTTTCCTTGCAGCGCCTCATCATAATCCTTGTTAATCTTAATGTATGAACCCTCGTCAAGGTTCCTGAGTTGTTAAATTATGATATTTTCAAGACTGTGTCAGAGCATTTTATAACTGTTTATATGTCTAATGTGATTCCAACATCCCTCAGTTTGCCAGCGGGGTTTGCGTTTCATAATGCCTTTCATTTGTGCATGGAATTTCATATTGTGTGAATGCATGGCTTAAAGCTCGCTGCATGAAGATAAAGGGTTTATGTTTCACATATTTATGTTTTTTTTTTACAGTTATTATATGTCTGGCTCTTAACACTACGATATTTTTGTTCATATCACCTACAGGATTATCACCTGAGTTTGTCTTCGGTATGGGTTATGTTTTTATACATTCTCCCTGTTGTACTCGTTCCCATATGTGTTGAGATTTGCGGGATTACCCTGTTGTCGTTCTGCATGCATACTTGCGTGTTCACCTTGTTGTCTTATGATTCTTATCTATATGCTAGAAAGAGCAGCTAAACTCTGGCCATGAAGCCCGCATACCCTCGCGGTTGGGACTATGCTACGTAGTGTTTTCTGTAAAGTTAGATGTTTATTTACATTCCGCGAATGCTTCAGGGGTTTTTAATTTGAAATGTTATATTGACTGCGTTTCTTTTTGATAATCATGTGAGGAGAATAAAGAAAGAACTTGGGGTCCTTCTGTTGTCAATTGAATGTATTTAGTTTTTTTATAGTAACAATATTTTTGAAGACTCTGAATTCTATGATGAGCCTGTGAGTTTCTTTTTTTTTAATACTATAATTTCTGAGAAGATTTCCCAGCAGTCTACTTACCCATTTGGCATCCAGAGAATTTTTTTTTTTTAAAGACAGAAACAAGATTCAAACCTCTTCACAAGCTACTAAACACTAGCATTAGTCAAGGTTTCTTGAGGACAATTGTACCTTCACCCAGCTTTCCGTCCTAATTCCCTATAAGAGGATTCTCTTTTTCTCCCTTTTCACAATATAAGAGGACATAGAGAAGAGAGAACAAAATTATACATCTTCTAAACAGTCCCAACACAAAGGTTTCTTATGTACCTGGCGTCCTCGGGCTGAAAAGTTGTTCCTGACAATCACCCGAATCAAGATCTGTTGTCTTTCAAACCACCCGACCTTGTGATTCGTCCTTCAGGACCAGAATCTCCCCCCTTGCTTCTTGCTATACCGCAGTCCTCTGCAAGTGCTCGTACAGTGAGCAGGGCTATCTGGTCATCACCAAACTTAGCCACTTTTTCTTTCCTTAATTGGATTTTTCCTTTTTTCCTCTGCCTATCACTACAGTGCAAATTTTCTTCTCCTCCCCTCCTTTTATCTGGAAACTTTTCCAGTTAGGGGAGGCAGTTAGGGTTGCTTTCACAGCAACTATCTTTCCACCTCAAGAGGACAACTTCCTCCTTCAGAATTTCCTCCCTCTAAGGAAACACTTCCTTCATTTTCTGAATGAAATCAAATTATAAAATTTTTTAAATAAATAATAACAATAGGTTCAGTTTATATTTACCACAGTAAATCAAATATTTACATTTTTATCCCGGGGCATTACATCTTTCCCCCATGAGATTGGACATTGTCCTGATGTCCTTCAGCCATGAACAACCCTGGATAAGTCATTTTCATAAGTTCTTCATCTTCCCAAGTGGCCTCATCAGGCCCAAAGTGTTGCCACTGCACTTTAACTTGGGTAATATCCCGCTTCTGTAGCGTTACCTCTCTCCGATCAAGGATGGTCAGTGGTTCGACCCGGGTTTCTCCTTCTGGTTCTACCTGCAACATGAAACATCCCAAGTCAGTTTTCCTTTGAAAGAAAAAATTTAGACTGATCTATCGAAGATAATTCTTACCTGAATATCCTGCCACTTATTCACATGTTTAGGATCATAAACATATTTTTTTAACATGGAGACATGAAAGACATTGTGGACTCGTATGTGACTTGGCAGAGCGAGCTAGTAAGCCACCGACCCAATTCTCGCTAAGATTTGAAATGGTCCACAGTATGGAGGTGCCAACTTAGCGCACCCGCTCCACTGTAATGTGCTCTTTTTTGCTCGAATTATCACATACACGTGATCACCAACCTGATACTCCTTAAACCTTCATTTCTGGTTAGCGAAATTATTTTGCCTATCCTGAGCTACCTTCAGATTAGATCGTACCCTTTGAACCAGTTCCTCCATTTCCTTGAGCATTTTAGGACCTAACATCAATCTGTCTTCCAGTCCACTCCAGCTCGAGGGGGTGCATCACTTCCGCCCATACAATACTTCAAAAGGGCTCATTAGCAATGATCTGTGGTATCCATTATTGTATGCAAACTCAACCAAGTGTAGATAGTCCTCCCACTTGATTGGTTGCTGCATCACATATGCTCTTAACATATCTTCCACCACCTGGTTCACTCGTTCTGTTTTCCTGCTAGTTTGAGGGTGAGAAGCCATGCTAAAGTTCAACTGAGTTCCCAACTCTTCAAACAATTTTTTCCAAAAGACCGATGTAAATTTTACATCACGGTCTGAAATTATTGTCTTTGGTAACCCATGCAGCTTAAATATATTTTGCATGAATACATGGGCGATCTGCATAGCTCTATAGGTAGATTGCACCGGTATAAAATGCGCTGACTTGCTCAGCTTGTAACCACCACCATGATGGAGTCGTTATTTTTCTTTGACTTAGGCAACCCAATTATAAAGTCCATAGAGATGGTTTCCCATTTCCATTCTGGTATGGGTAGCGGTTGTAATAAACCCACAGGATGTTGGTGTCCTGCTTTAATTTGCTGACATTCTAGACATCGTGCCAAATAACCAGCCACATCTTTCTTCATTCCCAGCCAATAACATTCTTTTCGAAGTCCAGTGATCATCTTCTGATACCCTTGGTGTCCAGCGTAATGACTCCTATGATACTCATCCAATATCAGATTTTTAATGTTGTTCTAATTGAGCACATATAGCCTCTCTTTATAATACAACATTTCCGCAACATCTAAAGCATAATTCGGCTATTTTCCTTTGTTGGTTGGTTATTGTACTTGCTGTTTTATTCACTGATAAAAAACATCTTGTTTGGCTGCCTCTTTAATCATTTCCCCGAAGGGGCTTTTCCCTTCACTATAAGAGATTTCGTATAGGCATTGCAATTTCCGACTCAATGCGTCCGCCACCCGATTCTCCTTACCTTTTAAATGTTTGAACTCAAAATCAAAACCACTTAGGAAATCCACCCACCGTGCTCACCTTGTGTTTAGAGTGGGCTGGCTAAAATACTTGGTTAGACTATGGTGATCTGTCAATAACAAAAATTTTCTCCCCATAAGGTAGTGCTGCCACATTTTCAGGGCGTGAATCACCGCCACCAATTCTAGATCGTAAGCAGAATATTTCTGCTCATGTTCCTTTAATTTCCTTGATTTGTAAGCTATTACCTTCCCTTCCTACATCAACACACCTCCTACTCCTTTACTTGCGTCCGTGCACACCACATAATCTTTGTCGGGATGAGCTATGCTTATTGTGGTGAGCAAGTATTTAAGTTGCTCGAAACGTTTTTGACATTCAGGGATCCACCTGAAGGCCCTTCCCTTTTTCTATAAGGAAGTAATGGGATAAGCTACCCTCGAGAATCCATCTACAAACTGTCTGTTATAACCTGCTAACCCCATGAAAGATCGGATGTCCGCCACATCTTTAGGTACCGGCCATTCCATTATAGTCCTTATCTTTTCGGGATCCACTGCGATTCGTTCCTTAGTAATTATATGCCCCAAATATTGTATTTGTTCTTTGCAAAATTCACATTTGCTAAACTTAGCGTATAAATGATGTTCTCGGAGGGTTTGTAATACTAATATGAGGTGCTCCTGGTGCTCCTCCATAGTCTGAGAATAAATCAATATATCATCAATGAAAATCAGCATGAACTTATTCAAATACTGGTGAAATGCATTGTTCATTAGGCACATAAAAGTTGCAGGGGCGTTGGTCAACCCAAAGGGTAACACCACAAATTCATAATGGCCATATCGTGTTCTAAAAGCTATTTTAACTGTATCCTCCTCTTTAGTCCTTACTTGTTGATACCCTGATCGCAAGTCAATCTTTGAGAAAATTGTTGCTCCCTTTACCTGATCAAACAGTTCATCAATATGGGGCAGAGGATATTTGTTTTTGATCGTCAATTTATTTAGTTGAAGATAATCTATACACATGCGAAGGGTCCCATATTTCTTCTTAACGAAAAACACTGGGGCTCCCTAGGGTGACACGCTGGGGGGGGATATAGTGTTTATCCAACAGCTCCTATAATTTCATTTTTAATTCTGTCAATTCTGGTATGCTCATTCTCTAGGGTGCCCGAGATACCGGGCTGCTCCTGGCACTAACTCAATGGTAAAATCTATATCTCTTTTAGGTGGTAGTTCGGGAATCTCCTCCGGAAACAGATCAACAAATTCCTGTATTACAGGAATATTTTCCATTGCGGTTGTTTTATCTTTCGAATTGGCATAGCCCAATTGGACAGCATAAATCCAACATCCTTTTCTAACACATTTTCCAAACTGTGAGGCAATTATGGGCTGAATTTGAACTAGCCGCTTGATTCCCTGCATTTCTTGCTTTATTCCAAGCTCATCCTTATAACTGATAGTCTGGGTTTTACAATTAATTATGGACCAGTGTTTTTCTAACTAGTCCATACCAATTAATATATCGTATGAACCAAGGGAGGGACATTTAAATCTGTTGTAACTAACTGTCCTGCTATTTTTAAAGGGCAGTTTTTGATCTTAGCATTTACCCTCTTTTTGCCCCTGTTGCCAACTGAACTAACCAAGGGTCCTTAAACTTACAGGTTGCGACTTACAATGCTCCACAATTCTAGGACTAATATAACTTAATGCTGCACCAGGGTCAACTAAATGAGTGACAGCAAGGTCTAAGAGTTTACCTTCAAATTCCACCATGGTCGATTGGTACTCCGCCTGACGATCATCTAGAGTAGCATTAATCTTTGGTAGACTTTGTCCTACATTTCCAACTGTAGAAGCTTCATAGACTTGGGAAACTTGTTCTATTCCTTTTCGTTGAGGGCAGTTTTTAACGTAATAGGGTCCATCACAGCCCCAACATTGCACTGGAGGCCTTGCTGCCCCTTTGTTGTCTATTTTCCTGGGTTGTTCATTGGTTCTGGACTCAGTGGGGGGCTTTAATAGGAGTGAGTTTTTCTGTATGCTTCTGCTGTTTTGTCCCTTGGCGAATCCTTTGGTACCACTTCCGCGATTACCTTTAGCACTTCCAGCCAGCTTGATGCTTTTCTTATCAACCCATCTCTTACCCAAGATTTCTCCCTTCTGTTTGCTTTGCTAGTAGCAAATTTGGGCTTTCCATATGGCCTCGTCCATCGTCTTTGGGTTGTTAAATTTGATTCTTTCTCTCATACTCAAGGGTAAACTACTAACAAACCTTTGAACTTTAGCCTTTTCTTCCTGAATATAAGGCACATAACGTAGTAATGAAGTAAAATGAGTGAGGAACTCATCCATAGTTTGTTGTCCCAATCGCAGATCATGGAATTATCTTTCCTTTTCATCATAAAAGTGTTTGGTCAAGTACCTTTCTTTAAAATATTTTTGAAATTTTTCCCAAGTGATAGTCTGTTCACTCACTTCTTTTACCATCTTAACCTCCTCCCACCACATGGTGGCTTTCCCCTGCAATTGGAAAATGGCCAACCTTGTCTTAAGATTGTGATCGTATTCATACATCTGGAATTATTTGTTCATATTGATCAACCACGCCTCAGCTGCCTCCTCCTGTTCTCCATCAAAATGTGGTGGTTTGATCTTGCGGAATTCCCCTTGCAACTCTATCCATTGTCTTTTTGATGTCTGCTGTTCGGAGGCATTATCAGAGTGTTCCTCCTCCCTTCCTTTTAACTCTTCGTGTTCTGTATTTTTATTTTGTTCCCCTGACATCCTTTGTTTCTTAGCACTGGGATTCAGTGGTTGCTGATTTTTCTTGTCAGACAAGCTCTTTATAATTCTCTCCTGTTCCATTGTTAACCTTCCGTTATCCTCTCTTAATCGAGCCATTTCATTTTTCAACTCCTACACTGTCTCCAAAATTGCAATGTTTGTATTGCGAGCCTCCTTTGCAAGCTGTACCCATAATTCGGCGTTATTCTCCGCAGGTCCCTGTCCCTCCACAAATTTGTGTGACGCACTACCTGCTCTCCTCATGTTGTCAATTTCTCTCCTGCACTTAAACACAAAATAACAAGGGAATAGTCACGCATCAATTTTTTTAACTACTCAATAGAGATGGAAATAAATTATATTAAATCTATATATCAACACCAATTCCCAGAGGCCATAGTTTTTGGAACTTGGCTCTGATACCACTTGTAATGAGCCCTCGAATTAAACTATGTGTAATTAATTTTTTTTAAATAAAACATATTCTGTCCAACCATGCATGCATGCAGGACACAACCATTTCAATGTTAATACTAATTGCACGCAGACTCCAAAATAGAATTGGCTATGGATAAAACCTTTTGTTATTTATGTGTGTATTTGGGAAATATCCCACAGAGGACAAGAGCATATGTCACATTTAATGCTGATATCATTGCTCCTTACACCTGGCCTAGGCATTAACTTTCGTCGAATGGTTCACGTGATGAGGGGGTGGTCATTGAAACCTCTACTTCCATGCCCTCGGGCTCTTCCCCAGATCGACAATGTGGAGCCATGGTAGCCCATCCAAGGGCGAGACTCGCTCGATACACAACTCAGTTGGTCATGCCATTGATGTTTTCCAAAAGCACTATTCTCGGCCTTGTTATAGCTTCCTTCTCTCTTCTGGTGCCGAACACACACAGAGCTTCATCTGGATGATGAATGGCTATGGCCCGAAAGCTTTGCCAAGCTCCAAATCAGCTTGGACCTATTCTATTCTAAACGGCGGCTGCCTAAAGGTAAATACTTCACTCGTTGTCTGTCTAGACATTTTCCTTTCTTTTATTTCTATTCATCCAAATTCCTAACATGCATCGGCCTGTCTCTGTTTTCTATGGATGAGAGTCATGGTTCTTACACCAGTAATTTATGTAAGGGCACAGGAGTGGTTGCCCAGCTTCTGGGTCTCCTTCGTTCAGAGCTCGGCTGACCAATATGTATCCATGGTTTCTCTGCAATTTTTATTTGTTGCTTATTCGTCCTACTGCAAGTAATGAAGGGCTTCATAGTGTGGAATGAGGGGTTTCTATATTTTTTTTTTCTTGAATTGTGATGGCCTTCTAGCCCAGCCCTTACGGATGCTTTATTTGCCTATTGCACAGAGGTTTTGCCGATTTTGGGCTTGGCAGGCTTGCCCAGCTCCATTATGGGTTGGGAAATCCATCCCTCGTAAAGGGTTTTGAACAGTTAAATATATTTCTATGAGCCTCGAGATCTCTTGTACATTTGTTGTGTGTTTCACTATTAAACAATGTCATTCGGGTTAATTCCCTTGGTGCATATTTTATGGCTTCCCATAGTTCTCAAGACTAGCCATGCACATTATGTTTTAAAGACTAGACGTGCACATTATGTTTATTTATATGCTCCAGTTCATGCATATTATGTTTATATATGTATTAGTTTTTGAACTATTGGTTTGGTCTTTACGACCTGAGCTTTGTGGACCAGGGTTGAGCGCTTTCCTTGTAGTGCCTCACAATAATCCTTGTTAATCTTAATGTATGAACCCTTGTCAAGATTCCCGAGCTGTTACGTTATGATATTTTCAAGACCGTGACAGAGAATTTTATAACTGTTTATATGTATAATGTGATTCTAACATCCCTCAATTTGCCAGCGGGGTTTTCGTTTCATAATGTCTTTCATTTGTGCATGGCATTTCATATTGTACGAATGCATGGCTTAAAACTCGTTGTATGAAGATAAAGGGTTTATGCTTCACAGGTTTATGTTTTTGTTTGACAGTGATTATATGCCTGGCTCCTCACACTACGAGATTTTTGTTCATATCACCTACACGATTATCACCTGAGTTTGTCTTCAGAATGGGTTATGTTTTTATACATTCTCCCTATTGTACTCGTTCCCGTATGGGCCGAGATTTGTGGGATTACCCTGCTTTCGTTCTGCATGCATACCTGGGTGTTCACCTTGCTGTCTTATGATTCTTATCTGTATGATAGCAAGAACAGCTAAACTCTGGCCATGAAGTCCGCATACCCTGACGGTTGTGACTATGCTACGGAGAGTTTTCAATAAGGTTAGATGTTTATTTACATTCCGCGAATGCTTCAGAGGTTTTTAATTTGAAATCTTATACTGTTCTACGTTTCTTTGTGATAATCATGTGAGGATAATAAAGAAAGAACCATGGGGTCCTTCTGTTGTTAATGGAATGTATTTCGTTTTGCTATAGTAACAATCTTTTTGAAGACTCTGAATTCTATGATGAGCCTGTGAGTTTTTTTTTTTTTTAATACTATAATTTTTGAGAAGATTTTCCAGCAGTCCACTCACACATTTGGCTTCTAGAGAAGGTTCTTTTTTAAAGACAGAAACAAGATTCAAACCTCTTCACAAGCTACTAAACACTAGCATAAGTCAAGGTTTCTTGAGGACAACCGTACCTTCACCTAGCTTTCCGTCCTGATTCCCTATAAGAGTATTCTCTTCTGCTCCCTTTTCACAATATAAGAGGAAATAGAGAAGAGAGAACAACATTATACATCTTCTAAACAGTCCCAACACAAAGGTTTCTTACGTACCTGGCGTCCTCCGGCTGAAAAGTTGTTCCTGACAGTCACTTGAATCGGGGTCTACTATCTTTCAATCCACCCGACCTTGAGATTTGTCCTTCAGGACCAAAATCTCCCCCCTTGCTTCTTGCTAGACCGTACTCCTCTACAAGTGCTCGTACAGTGAGCAGGGTTATCTGGTCATCACCAGACTTAGCCACTTTTTCTTTCCTTAATTGGATTTTTTCATTCTTTCCTCTGCCTCTCACTACAGTGCAGATTTTCCTCCCCTCCCCTCTTTTTCTCTGGAAACGTTTCCAGTTAGGGGAGGTAGTTAGGGTTGCTTTCATAGCAACTGTCTTTCCACCTCAAGAGGACAACTTCCTCCTTGAGAATTTCATCCCTCTAAGGAAACACTTCCTTCATTTTCTAAATGAAAACAAATTATAAATTTTTTTAAATAAATAATAATAATAGGTTCAGTTTATATTTACCACAGTAAATCAAATATTTACATTTTATCCCGGGGCATTACAACCACTAAAGATGATGCAATGGTCACTTGTGTCTCTTAGATATCGAAGCACACATTTCACTGCTCGCTAATGTTCTTCACCTGGATTTTCCATGATCCTGCTGACAACTCCAACTACATGTGAAATGTCAGGTCTTTTAGATACCATCGCATATATTAAGTTACCTACAGCATTTGCATATGGTACATGAGACATATACGGCTTTTCTTCATCAGTTCTAGGACTCAAAACCGAAGAAAGCTTAAAATGGGAAGCTAATGGAACATTAATAGGTTTCACATTGTTCATACAGAACTTTTGAAGTACTTTCTCCACATACTTTTGCTGTGATAACCAAAGCTTACCATTTTTCTTGTCTCTATGTATCTCCATGCCTAAGATATGTTTTGCTGCTCCAAGATCCTTCATATAAAATGTCCTAGAGAGCTCAGCGTTTAACCTATTGATATACTCCATGTTTTTGCTTGCAATAAGCATATTGTCAACATACAAAGCTAAGATAATGAATATGCCATTGAAACTTTTGAACTATACACAATGATCATTCTCACTTCTTATAAATTTTTGAGTCACGACGAAGGAATTAAACTTCTTGTACCATTGTCTAGGAGACTGCCTCAGACCATACAATGATTTCCTAAGCTTGCAAACTAATCTTTTGCTGCGATCTTGTACAAAACCTTCTGGTTGTTCCATATATATCTCTTCATTCAAATCACCATGTAGAAAATTTGTTTTAACATATAACTGTTCTAACTCAAGGTTAAGTAATGCAGTTAGTGCAAACACGGTATGAATAGAAACAAGTTTTACAATTGGAGAAAAAATCTCATGAAAGTCTATACCTTCAACCTGAGAATACTCTTTGGCTACCAGTCTCGCCTTATACCTTTCGATACTTCCATCAACTTTCCATTTCAGTTTGAAGACCCACTTGCATCCAACAACACTTCTCCCTTCAGGAAGTTCTACAAGATCCCAGGTATTGTTCTTGGCTAAGGAATCCATTTCTTCTTTCATAGTCATTTTCCATTTTTCGCTATTTGTATGATCTACTGCTTCCTGATAACAAGAAAGTTCCCCATCTTCAGTAATCAAAGCAAAAGATGAAGCGGAATCTTCATATCTTTTGGGAGTTTTTCTTTCGCTTATAGACCTTCAAAGAGTGACTGGTTGTTGAACTGGTTCAAAAACTTCAACAACTTCCTTTGTATCTTCAACACCTTTTTCTCCAGAAGTCTCTCCTTCCTTTTTAATGTCACCAAAAGTTCTAGCCTCAAACTGAACTCATTGATTTGGCGATACCTGTTCCTGTTCAATTCTTTCAAATTTTGATTGTAAAAGAGAAGATTCATCAAATGTTACATCTCTACTAATGACTATCTTCCGCAATGTACGATCCCACAACCTGTGTCCTTTCACTGCATAGTCATACCAAGAAAAGACATAACATTTCGATTTTGGATCTAATTTTGAACGCTGATTTTTAGGAATAAGAGAATAAGCGTCACAGCCAAATATCCTTAAATGTGAATAATCACAAGACTGGCCTGTCCAAACTTCCTTAGGAATTTTATAATTAATTGCTACTAAAGGTTATTTGTTAACTAAATAACAAGAAGTAGATATTTCTTCTGTCCACAACTCCTTTTGCAAGTTAGCATTGCTGATCATGCTTTTGGCTCTTTCCATAAGAGTGGTTCATACGTTTAGCAACACCATTTTGCTGAGGAGTATAAATAGCAGTTTTGTGTCTAATGATTCCTTCATTCTTATAGTATTTTTCAAATTCACTTGAAGTGAACTCACCGCCATTGTCAGTTCTTAAACATTTAATAGATTTGCCTGTTCTTTTCTGTACCATTGCTTTAAATTGTTTAAAGACATTGAATACATCAACTTTCCTTTTTAGCATAAAGACCAAACTTCATGTGAGAAATCATCACTAAACGTTAAAAAATATAGATCACCTCCATATGATACAACAAGGGATGGTCCCCACAAATCATAATGAATATAGTCTAAAATATCTTTACTATTATGATTTCTAATTTTAAATCTCTGTTTACACTATTTTCCATACGCACAATGTTTACAGAAATCTAACTTCAAATATTTCAAATCAGGAAGAGATTTATGTTTCATCGGTATCTGAAGACCTTTCTCGCTCATGTGACCCAATCGCTGATGCCATAGACGAGTACTTGCTTCTTCCTTTTCTGATGCAATCGTTGCTTCACTGACCTGAGTACTTCCTTTAAACCTATAAATATTTTCGACCTTTTCTACTTTCATAACCACTAGGGCTCCTTTAAAGTCTTTCAGCATGCCATTCTAACCTGTAAACTTATAACCATCTGAATCCAATACTCCAAAAGAAATCAATTTTTTCTTCAAATCAGGTACATGTCTAACACTAGTTAATGTTCTAATTGTGTTATCATACATCTTAATCGTGATATTTCCCATCCCAATAGTGTGGCATGACACATTATTACCCATAAATATAGAACTACCATGATCATTTTCATACGAAGTAAACCAATTTCTGTGTGGAAACATGTGATGAGAAGCACCAGAGTCTAATAGCCATCTTTCTAAACCCTAAGAGACATCACATTCAGGTGAAGTTTCATCTATCATGCATAATTCTTCAGCAGATAAAACTTCGTTTATAATACCTGAATCGACCTTATTCGCTTCCTTCTTTGGGTTATCAGATTCTTTTTGTTTCCAACAGTCTTTCTTTAGGTGTCCAATTTTATTGTAGTGCCAACATTTTGCCTTACACTTCTTTCCCTTTGATTTAGATATAGAAGACCCCTTTGTCTTTTCTCCTCTTTCCTTTAACCGTCCTCTAACTCTCATGGCTTCTGATGCAACTGTTTCAATACTAGATTTCCTTTGTACTTCTGCAGACAGGAGAGCTCCCATGACTGATTCAAACTTCAAAGAATCAGCAGTGCTCAAGTTGATTGAAGTTACGAAGTGATCCCATGATTTGGTAGAGAACACAGCAAGGTTATGGCTTTATCTTCTTCCTCAATTTTCACTTCCATATCTGTTAATTGGCATATAAGTGTATTAAAAACATTCAAATGTTCTGCAACTTTTGAACCTTCTTTCATTCGACATCTTGGCCATTTTTTCTTCCTATGGTTTCAATCTTTCAACTAGGGTTTATATTGTTTTCTTCAAAAAACTTTTTGTATAAAAAAAAAAAATTCCCCCAAAACAACCCTTCAACAGATTTTTATTTCAAATCTTGTGTTTTCTTTTCATCAATTTAATGGAAGAAACCCTTTGATTTATTTTTTCTTCAATCTAAATGAAATCTTTCCTTCAATTTAAACAAATCCACCCTTTTGTTTTTAAAAAATTTATGGAAAACTTCTGGAAAAAATTTCTCTCAAAATTTAACAAAACATTACCCGGATCCACAAGCCAGGCCTCCGGCAGCACGCAAGCTCTGCCCTGGTAGTACTTCTGGCAGCATGCATTCAACGCAACACTTCAACGGATACGCAAAGGATTTGTCCCAGACACCTCCTTCACTGTTCCAGACTTTATGCACACAAAGACTCTATGTAACTGTTCCAGACTCTATGTAATTGAGGAGGCCTCAAACCCATAAGTGGTATTGAAGGGTGAAAACCTGATTCCACTCATCAAGTGACACGTAGTAGCGAGGAGGAGAGAGGAAACCGCTTTTTGGGTGGTTAATCCTCGTGCTTGTTGTCTATGCGAAATCCTTGTGAACCGTCAGATCCATTGAGTACAGATCAATGACGAAGGACTATTGAGCAAGCTTTATTGATCGGAAAAAGCCATCAACTGTCAGATCTGATGGAGGGAAATCTACGGTGGAGGATGAGTCTAATAAAGGTAAGCATCGATAAACACACCATGGCTATGGAAAAATGGAAAATGTAAGTTTCGGTGTGTTTGTGTATATTCCATTATACGAGGTTTATAATAGAACTAAAGGGGATAAAGGGTTATGGGTTAAGTTTATGCATAACCAAGTTAAGAGATGGTTTGTGGTTAAGTCTCATATAACAAAGCAAAATGTGGACTTTGATTATATGCGGCTAAAGGTTTAAACTAAGGTTTATGAGGGTGAATGAGTCCCTATAGAAAGGAAAGGATGGATTAAGGGTTAGACCCGGTTAGTCTATAAATTATTCTGCAGAGATTAAGAAAAGGGCCTTAACCATGTTCTAAATGAAGATTTGACTCGTTTGTGAGTTAAATTCCCGGGACAAATGTGCTTATGCATTTTACATGCATACTATGGGTGTAAGCAGGGGTAAGCCTCTGTCAGGCTGCACTGAGAATTAGTTCAATGGTGAAATCAATATCATGCTTGGGTAGTAGTCCGGGAATAGATTCAAGGAAAACATTAGCAAATTCTTGAATGACAAGAATATTCTCCAAGGACATCATTTTATTTTTGGAGTTCGTAAATACCACCTGGATAGCATATATCTGACTTCCTTTCCTAATACATTTTCCTAGCTAACTAGCAGTAATAGGATGCAACTTGGTGTTGGTCTTGATTCCTTGAAGTTCCTTCCTTTGGCATTGATTTAGCGATAAAACTGATAGTTTTTTGTTTGCAATCAGCTAGGGACCAACATTTCTCCAACCAATCCATCCCTATTAAAATGTCGTATGAACCCAAAGGGAGTATATTCAGGTCATCGTGAATGAGTTTTCCTGAAATTGTTATAAGACAACATTCTTTTTTTGCAATTACCCTTCTTCTTGCCTCAGTGGCTAATTCAACTAACCAAGGTTTTGGAAATGTACTGCTCTCCAGCTGGAAATTTTCTATCACCTTAGGACTAACATAGCTTACGCTGCCCATGGGGCTTTGGATTGACGGTGAATGGGTGCACTGTTAAGGAACTTCTTGCGATAGGTCACCGGTTCAAATCCCCTGTGGGTACTTAGGTTAGTCTTAACTAAAAAAAAAAAAACAGAGCTTAGGCTAGCAACGGGACCAAACAAAATAGAGATAGGTTGCTTAGCAATAATACCTTCACATTTGATCATAGTAGTTTTGTATTCTGCTTGATGATCGTCTAAAGCAACATTAATATTGGGCATGCTCCTCGCCACTTCTCTAACCGTGGATGCTTCGTACATATTTGATAGTTGTTGCCTTATGCAGACAATTTTTATAATAGTGGGGTTATCTGCATTCCCAACATTGCAGTGGTGGTTTTGACTCTTGGTCAATAACAGATTTATTAACTCGTTCTAACTGTCTATTTTCTGAATATGCAACTTTGGGCAGGTTCCTTGCTTGGAATTTGCTGAGAGGTTTTTGTTGTGCATTTCTGCGATTAGTAAATCTTGTTTGTCTGATTGTGATCAGGTTCCTTCCCTTCCTGTTCAGTCCTCCTTTAGGTCCTTCAATTTTTTGTTTCATTTGCTAGTAGAAGATGCGAGCTTTCCGCAATGCATCATCCATTGTTCTTGGGTAGTCAAACTCAAGCTTCTGCTTCATAAAATTGGGTAGGCTACTAATGAAATGTTGAATTTTGTCCTTTTCTTATTTCATATAAAGCACATAGTGCAGTAAGGAGGTGAATCATTTCACATATTCGTCCTTTTATTTTTCATCATAATAACATTCAGTTAGATACCTATCCTTAAAATGTTTTTGAAATTATTTCCATGTAACTTGTTCTTCATTGGTTTTCCACACTATTTTGATTTCTTCCCACTGAAAGGTAGCGTTACCCATTAACTAATAAACTGCCAAACACACTTTCAGTTTATTGGTGTAATCATAAATTTGAAATATTTTCACATATCAATTAACCAAGTTTTAGTTGCCTCATCTGATTCCCCTTCAAAGAGTGACGGTTTAATCTTTTTAAATTCTCCTTGTAATTCAGATTTCTGACTTTTTGTCTTGTAATGGTCAGAAACATTGTCCGGGTGTCCTTCTTCATCTTCCCCATGTTTTCAGCTCACTCAGCGTTTTGTTCTCCATGTTGAGCCATTAGGGTATTCTCTCTGTCTTCAACACTAGGGTTTGGATCTCGTTGGTTATATAGATTGGATACTTTTATAAGAATTCTCTCATGTTCTAGTCGTAGTCGTTCATTGTCTTTTCTTAAATTTGTCATTTTAGGAGGGGAATGCTAGCCTCAATCTGATGTGATGAAAACAATTCTAAGTCCAAAATAATTAAATTAATGAAAATCAAGAATGTTAGGTCTAATCCTACTTTTCTAGATTGAGTTTGTTCATCATGGTTAGGAGTCAGTTTAGGCCTAGTTGGTTGAGAGATTCTCTCAAACTACTTAGGCTCCTAGATTAATGTTTTGTTGAGAGATTTGCACAACCATAGTGTCCAAGATAGACGTAGTATCTTGAGACAAACTTCTTGATATATTTATTTGTACTATTATCATTATTTGTACATTTCATAATGAGAGGAATACAGTAAGACTGAGGCCTTTTCTGCCATCTCTGGGTTTTTTTATGTCTCTGATATTGTTATATATGTTTATTTGATCTCCTTCAAAATAGAGGTCTTAGCCCACAATCATAATGATGTGCCCAGGAGTTGCTCTATGCGCTGAAAAGGGCCAGCATTTAGCCTTCTATTTTCAACATTCAAAACCGAGCTCAACCTGAAAAATTGACCACCCAACCAGAGATGACAAGTTGTAAAAGTACCCTTACTTTGCATTATGAGGAGAGAAGTGTGATGGGCATGGCGAGATTATGAGGAGAGAAGCATGATGGGCATGGAAATTCCTGGAGTACAACGTTAATGGGCATGGTGATTCTATTAACGAGAAATGAATAGATCTTGGAGATAAAATTTTGCTACAAAGATGACGTATGCATCGTCATCACTTTCCAATAGGTCTAGCTAGATTTGCAATATCAAGCTCAATGCTTGGATGATGCAAATATAATTTCATAGTTCAACGTGTTTTCACTCCACGGTGGTCACCTTCCGACAGACGTCGGACCTAGACATTGATCACGGGGGATTTAATTTATTAGGTTATTAATTTATTTTTTTTCTGATTTTTGTTATATATATTAAGAAACATTTACCATATTAATGTTGGTTTTGGTGATTCATTTTAATAACTTTATAATGTTAGATTTATTAATTTTAAAAATAATATAAGTTATGGTT
>APFE030401766.1:0-12701 GCA_000404065.3 Pinus taeda | reverse complement strand
TTTATTAAGTTTTTGCTCAAAAAGCTAGCTATACTTATGTTATAAAGTATTATATAAACCATCAAATCAAAGCTGAAATTCCTTATTTATTATACTAGCATTCACACTAGATCTTGCAAAGGAAACGCAGTAAGTCAGATAGTGCATACCAAAGAAGAGCATAGATGAAAAATGATGTGATATGTTACATGATCTAACTATAGCCGAATTTAAGTGAAAAATAAATGTTAATGTTAAATGTAATACAATCAAACAATCTACTCAGAAAAGAGGCATGAGAATCTTTCTTCGTAAGTGCTCAATCTAAGAGTTTATTTTCATTGATAATTGCATCCCAGACGAGAGCTTCTTTGTATTTCATAGTCTGAGCCATACTAAACCCTTAACCTCATATGGTAATGTTCTAGATCAAATTTCAATCTCCAAGCAGAGAAGCCAAGTATGTGTGTCGAAAGTGAATGGATCAAGTTAATGCTTCTTTCTTCTTTGCAACTTCAAATACAATATCCTTGAGAGTGTAGTAAAAATTGGGCATAGGTAACCTAGGAAGTTCCGCTATTTATGAAATGGACCAATATAATATTTCCCCCTGAAGTTAGATATACTATAAATTCTCTACATTAGGCAGGAGGGCATCTAACACATTACTTAACATTCTTTATGAAATGGACCAATGTAATATTTCCCCTTGAAGATAGATATACTATAAATTCTCTACATTAGGCAGGAGGGCATCTAACACATTACTCAACATTCTTCCATTGTGTAGGAGGGCATCTAACAAATTACTCCACATTCTTCCATTGCTTGCACAATTCTGCTCATATTGTTTGCACAATTATGCACCTCTGCTCATATTTGTCTGTCTGAGAACCTAAACAACCCATAAGAGATGGGTGACATATATAAACAGTAAAAATTATTAAAAAACAACTTAAAAATTCAAGAAAATGAGATCATGTATTATAGGTTCAAACATTAAACATACAATAAATCCTCAAGGAAATTCCACTTCATATATATTTTCCAAAGGTTTTTTTATATAAATTCATATGCTCAAAAGTTTTATTTTATAATTCAATATAAATAAAAACAACTTAAAACCTAAAGAAAGTGACATCATATATTTTATATTCAGAAATTAAATATACATTAAACTGTTAAGGAATTCCACCTTCATAAAAAAATTTCCAAAGATCTTATCTAAAATTCCTATTTTTTATTTTATATTCAATATTCAAAAATAAAAAAAACTTAAAAACTGAAAAAATGTGTATATATAGAAAAATTAAAGCACCATTATAATTAATCCTTAAGAATTCTATTCACATGAATTTCCAAATTAACATAAATTCTATTTTCAAATTTATTATAAAATTCAATATATATAACATAAATATTAAAATAAAAATAAAATATGCATCCCATTATAAGTTTTTTAGTAGACAAATTTACAAACCAGTGAAATATTAAGAATATAACAATAAAGAGATTCACTTTTATTTTCTATTGCATTAAATATTATATGAAAATGTCACTTGAGCCTATAACTTCATAAACCATTCATTCTTACAGGTTGGATTTCATTGTGTTAAAGTAGTTTTCTTGAAAAAAAGTTATTGCCTATGGTTTTACCCATGGTTTTGTTATAGCTTATGGTTTTGTACTCTATATTTAATTCATTAATTAGTTTTTGGTTGGTATATCCAACCTAGTATGGTAGATATGTTGTAATGTAATGTAGCGTCCTCTAAACACTTTGACTCAATAAAAATAAAAATAACTTATGTTAAAATAAAAATAGCTTTAAACTAAAAATTAACAAAGATAAAATGCTATGTTATTATTTTTTAAAATTATTTTTAATTGGGTAGTTAAGGTAAATATGGCTTGGTCAAGCTCTTGGTGGTTTTAGGGTCCAGGTTTATGAGAGCCCATGGTATTGAACCAAGGTATTCAAGTCAAATGTAACTTATTCAAAGGTGAAATTAAACCAACATAAAAATAGCTTTAAACTAAAAATTAACAAAGATCAAAATGCTATGTTATTATTTTTTTTAATTATTTTTTATTTGGGTAGTTAATATAAATATGACTTGAGCCACATGGGGATAGAGGAGTTGGTAATTACAACGCGGTGAAGTTCCTTAGAAAGGTGAGCTCTGCACTGAAGGTTACAAGTTCAAATCACAACGCGGTGAAGTTCGTTAGAAAGGTGAGCTCTGCACTGAAGGTCACGAGTTCAAATCCCCCAGACTAACCCAGAGGTTGTGGAGAGGGGCAGGGGCATGCCCCCTGTGGTTATAGAGGTAGCAGTCAGAATCGACGACCCGTGTAACGCGAGTCACGAGACTGCTCCTATTGCCGATTCCACTGTACAAAAAAAAAAAGGCAAATATGACTTGGTTAAGCTCTTGGTGGTTTTAGGGTCGAGGTTTATGAGAACCCATTGTATTGACCCAAGGTATTCAAGTCGAATATAACTTATTTAAAGGGGAAATTAAAACAGCCTAGATCCATCTTAACTCTAGATCTAATAAGTGTAGAAAGGGATCTTTGTAGGAACTTTGTAGATCTAGAGTTATGGATTTATGGTGAAGTCTTGAGATGAAGCACCTCAATGACCTAAAATAGATCTTGACGTAGATTGAATTATTATATTTTCTATTATAAATTAATAGGAATTAAATTGAATAATTCCATTGAGGGATATTAATTTGTTAGTTATTGGGTTTTAATATAAATTGGTTCGGTCATTTTTTGTTGTGTATTAGTTTGTTTTCAACAAAATTTTGTCACTGTTTATCCATAATTTAACACTGGGAATGCACTTACTATTATTTATTATTATTACTCTCCATAAAATCCATTTTATGTATTGATCTAAGATCAAATTTCTTCGGACAAACTTTTTTAGAGTGCAAAAATACAATATGTTATTTTTCATTATTTAAAATATACATGCACTAGGGAATAAAAGTTTCAGCCCACCCTCATAATGTTATAACAAAGAGTTGCTCTATAAATCCAAAAGGGCAAACATTTAGCCTTCTATTTTCAAGATTCAAAACCACGCTAACCTGAGATGACAATTCCAGTAGGTACCATTACTTTGCGTTATGATGAGAGAAGCGTGATGGGCATGGTGATTCTAGTAACAAACAATGATTAGATCTTGGAAATAAAATTGTGCTACAGAGAGGACGTATGCACCGTCATGATTTTCCAACAGGTCTAGCTAGATCTACAGTATCTAGTTCAATGCTTGGATGATTTAAATATCATTTCATAGTTGAACATGTTTTCACTCCAATGTGGTGGCATTCCCATAGACGTGGGATCTAGACATTGATCATGGGGATTTAATTTTATGAGTTTATTAATTTTTATTTCCGGATTTTTGTGATATATATATATATATATATATTTTCTCGGTAAACTAGCTAACTAATGTATTATATGTACATATGAATGTTTACAGACAGAGTAACAGGACTTAACAGGACTTCCATGGCCACCAGTGGCGCCATGGGTGAAGCAGACTGACCCAAAAAGCTCCCACGCAGGGGTAGCATCCACCATGTTTTCCTAATGCCTCTGAAAGACCGACTGAGGCACAAAACCGTTCCAAAATGCCAAAACAGACTCAGACTTTTTGATTTACTCATAAGTAATCCAGCCCACGCAGGGGTAGTCTTCATTGACCAACTGGGGACTGATATTAACCGACACACTGAAGCTAAACATGACCAAAATGGACTGGACATTTATAAAAAACAACAGGAGAGCAGACCGAATTCTAACCCGAACCATGTAACCCGCATCAAACAGAGTTCTGGACCTGATCTGAGTGAAATTGGCGGCAGCTGGAGCACGCGCTGGAAGGTTACTCGTCCTCAGGAGGTTTCTCCTCCACAATGGTGCACCATCCCTGACCCTCAGGGACACTCTCCCACATGGCAGCCCACTTGGCTTGTTCTGAGTCTGGAGATTTCTTCGTCTGGGGGGTGGAGGGGTCGGCCATGGTTGCCTTCCCTGAGGTTCCTTCCCCACTTGGTGGAGGCGGCAAGGGGCCTGCTTGTCCAGAGCCTGCAGGGGGTGGATCCTCCCCTCCTGGAGGCGTTTCCTCTTCAGCACCTTCCGGAATTCGTGTAAAGAGCACGGAGACATGAGCGCAAAATCCTTGATTTTCCCGGGATTTACCCAGGGTAAATACCACTAAGCCGAACGCAGGGAGGGCTGGCCCCTCATCGCTTGCCCCACCAACCTCCAGGATTTGCCCTGCATGGAGTGGCGTGACCCCTGCCCGTCGATAACAATAGCAGTAGCAGCAATGGTGGTGCTCCCTTTCTGCCCCATCACGACCACGACCAGAACCCCTCCTGCAAGGCTGCCGATGACGAAGCCTAGCCATGGGCAATTCTCTTTCACCTGTGTTTGCTTGGAGCGAGTCGCGTGGCCTCCCCGAAGCCAGAATTCGTCGCTCGCACCTTCCAAACACCACCACCACCTTCGAATTATCCCAAAGTTCCTCTGTTTCCGACCCCAAGGCTTCCAAATTCTCCTCCTGCGTCTCCAATTTCGCTGCCAATCCCGTTGTATTTGCCCCCAACGCCTCTGAAATTGCCGTCCAGACCTCAGAGTTCGCCTCCCGAACCTCTGAGACTGCCACCCTACCTTCTGAGGAGCTTTCAGAATACTTAGAGCCAACCCCAGAGTCGGAGTGTCGAGAGGTCCAGAGGGCAGCCTGTGATGGAGTGCACTGCGCCCAGCAGCAGGCCTTCCTCTGCAACAGATTTCTCTGCAACAAGACACCACTGTGACAAAGAACTTCGAAATACATTGGCCTGTCTTGGTCTCCTGCTAGATATTTATCGTCATTCCATTGTTCTGAGCGCCAACTAAATTCCTCCATCCTTTCAATCTGCTCTGCATTGAATGCATTGAGCTCGAACCATTCCGTAATAAACCTTTGACGGCAGAGGCCCTGTGGAATTTAATACGCATGGGGCGGCACATGGTAGCCATGTGGCTCAGCCCACTGTGTCCTGCTGTCACCCGCAACCGGGGAATTTTTGTGATATATATTAAGAAACATTTACTACATTAATGTTGGTTTTGGTGATTCATTTTAATAAATTTATGTTGTTACGCTTATTAATGTTAAAAATAATATAATTTATGGCTTATATTTGACCTATAAATTTATTAAAATATTAATAATAGTTTGTTAAATATTATTAATAGTAATTTATATTCACAATTTTGACAAGAAATTTATAATAAATATGTATATATATGTATAGTTTGTGAGGTAATATGAGTTTTGAGATGACTCATATGTCTAAAGTTTGGCTTGAGTTATCGTGACCGAGGGTTATCTAACCTGATACCTATCTTGGGCCACACCACCCTTTACTATGACTAGATTTCTCCCCACTTGGTTTCAAATTGATAATTTTTTCACCATGGAGTGCCTTAACACTCTATTAGTGTCTATTCGATACCCTGTCTTGGGTCACACCATTCCTTAGCATGACTAGATTTTTTCCCACTTGGTTTCAGATCGATAACCTTTTCACCCTGAAATTGTTGGAAGTTTGACAACGAATTATGTAAATGTGTAGTAATTGTATTAGTTACTACTAATTAGTTTTATACCGAAACAACAGTTATGTAACGGAGGAGGCTTGTATAAAACTAGTGAATGCCCAAGAAATGTAATCATGGAGAATCATTGTTGATTGAATAGAGATTCCAATCCCTTGCCCCATGGATTTTTCCTTGACACTCTGTCAAGGTTCTACCACGTAAATCCTGTGTTGTTATTTGTGTGTTTGAATTCAGTTCTGCAGTTAGTTATGAGATTTTCTTGGTCAATGTGTAACTGAATGTTCATTTTCTTTTCTCATTTCCCCTATTCGAACTACAATTGGTATTAGAGCATTAGTTGAGTTCTTTTGAAGAGTTGAGAGTTGTGAACGACGGGGTTGTAAGTGCTCTGCGTGACGAGGAGGAGACTAGTGTCCACCTGCATGAGTAGAGCATCCATTTGCGTGTGTGAAGGAGGCCCTGTATTGCTATTTCCTGTTACGTGCTGCCAGAGCAGCCTGTTGCAGTTGTGAAGGCTCTGCATGTGCGTGAAGGAGAGGTTCACTACCATGCGCCATTGATGTGTGGAGAAGCCCATTTGTCTGCGTGAACTGCCTATGTGAAGGCAAGGATGAGACGCTGGTGAAAGTTTGAAGTAGAGGTTCACTGCCCTGCGTGAATTGCCTACGTGAAGGAGAGGAGGAGACGCTGGTGACAGCTTGAAGTAGCCAAACTCCATCTCTACCTATGTGGAGGCCTTGTCCAGAGTAACGGTTTGCAATGGAGGACTATGTGCAAGAAAAAAAACGTTGGGAGACCGTGCCCTCTACATGCTGGTCGTGAAAGTCTCCGGCTGCCCAGAAGAAGACATTGTCCAGAAGAAGACGTCGGTGAAAGCTCTACGTGGACCGCTGCTCTCTGCGTGGACTGGCAAGGAGGCTCGTTTGCCACTTATGAAGAAGCTGTATTCTTTGGGTACTGGTTGAAGAATCAAGAGCCGCTGCCCAGTGAAATACCCTGTCACCGGAGAAGGAAACCCACGATTGCTGGCCAACCTCTGCGTGCTGCCAGTGCCTGATCAGCACATATGGATCCGGGTATTTTTAATGCTTGAGAGAAATTTATTTTTGCAAAAAAAAAATAGAAATTAAAAATAAAAATAAAGGGGTGGATTTATTCAAACTTTGGAGGAAGGAACTTCAAGAAAATCAAATCAGAAATTTTGTTGAAAACAAATAAAAGGAGTTGATTTATTCAAATTTGGAGGAAAAATTTGTTGAAAACAAATAAAAGGAGTTGATTTATTCAAATTTGGAGGAAAAAAAATTCAAGAGTTTTTTTTTTGTTTTCACAAAAACAAAGGGTTTGAAATGAAAGAAAGGGTTTGCAAATAAAAAAAATTTGTTAAAAGGTTATTTTTTTGGGAATTATTTTCTTTACACAAAAGTTTGTTTTCGAAGAAAAATATAAAGCTTAGTTGAAAGACTTAAGATTGAAACCCTAGAAAAATGGCCAAGATGTCGAATGCAAAATTCGAGGTGGAGAAATTCACCAGAAAGAGCAATTTTTCTCTTTGGAAACTGAAGGTTAGGAATCTGCTTATGCAACAAGGGTTGCACAAGGCATTGGATGGAAAAACCAAGAAACTTGCAACTATGACTGATTCAGACTGGGAAGACTTGGATGCCTGAGCTCTCAGTACCATCAGGTTATGCCTGGCAGATGAGGTTCTCTTCAACATTGTTGAAGAGAGTACAACTTCAGGATTGTGGGAAAAACTGGAAAAACTCTATATGACAAAGTCATTAACAAATAGAATTTATCTGAAAATACAGTTGTACGGTATTCGAATGAAACAAGGTTCAAAAGTTGCAGAACATTTGAATGTTTTTAACACACTTATATGCCAATTAACAGATATGGAAGTTAAAAATTAGGAAGAAGATAAAGCCATATCCTTGTTGTGTTCTCTGCCCGAATCATGGGATCAATTCGTAACTTCAATCAGTTTGAGCATTGCTGATTCTTTGAAGTTTATATCAGTCGTGGGAGCTCTCTTGTCTGAAAAGGTACGAAGGAAATCCAGTACTGAAACAGCTGCATCAAAAGCCATGGTAGCTAGAGGACGCTCAAAGGAAAGAGGAGAAAACGTAAGGGGGGTCTTCCAGATCTAAATCGAAGGGAAAGAAGTGTAAGGCAAAATTTTGGCACTGCAATAAAAATGGACACTTGAAGAAATACCATTGGAAACGAAAAGAATCCGATAACCCAAAGAAGGAAGTGAATCAGGTCGATTCAGGTATGATAGACGAAGTTTTATCTCCTAAAGAATTATGTATGATAGATGAAACTTCACCTGAATGTAATGTCTCTCAGGGTTTAGAAAGCTGGCTGTTAGACTCTGGTGCTTCTCATCACATGTGTCCGAACAGAAATTGGTTTACTTCGTATGAAAATGTAAATGGTAGTTCTTTGTTTATGGGTAATAATGTGTCATGTCAGACTATTGGGATGGGGAATATCAGGATTAAGATGTATGATAACACAATTAGAACATTAACTAGTGTTAGACATGTACCTGATTTGAAGAAAAAATTGATTTCTTTGGGAGTGTTGGATTGAGATGGTTATAAGTTTACAGGTCAGAATGGCATGCTCAAAGTCTTTAAAGGAGCCCTAGTGGTTATGAAAGTAGAAAAGGTCGGAAATCTTTATAGTTTAAAAGGAAGTACTCATGTCAGTGAAGTCACGATTGCGTCAGAAAAGGAAGAAGCAGGTACTTGTCTATGGCATCAACGATTAGGTCATATTAGCAAGAAAGGTCTTTAGATACTAATGAAACGTAAATCTCTTCCCAACATGAAATCCTTGAATTTATATTTCTGTAAACATTCTGTGTATGGAAAACAGTGTGAACAAAGATTTAAAGTTTGAAATCATAATAGTAAAGATATTTTAGACTGTATTCATTCTGATATGTGGGGACCATCCCTTGTTGTATCATATGGAGGTTCTCTATATTTCTTAACGTTTATTGATGATTTCTCCCATAAAGTTTCTGTATTTATGCTAAAAAGGAAAGCCGATGTATTCAATGTCTTTAAACAATTTAAAGCAATGGTAGAGAAATAACAGGCAAATCTATTAAATGTTTAAGAACTGACAATGGTGGTGAGTTCACTTCAGTTGAATTTGAACAATACTGTAAGGATGAGTGAATTATTAGACACAAAACTATTGTTTATACTCCTCAGCAAAATGGTGTTGCTGAGCGTATGAATCAGACTCTTATGGAAAGAGCCAGAAGCATGATCAGTAATGCTAACTTGCAAAAGGAGTTATGGGTAGAAGTAGTATCTACTACTTGTTATTTAGTTAACAGATCACCTTCAGTAGCAATTAATTATAAAATTCCTGAAGAAGTTTGGACAGGTTAGTCTTGTGATTATTCAAATTTGAGGATATTTGGTTGTGATGCTTATTCTCTTATTCCTAAAAATCAGAGTTCAAAATTAGATCCAAAATCGAAATGTTATGTCTTTGTTGGTTATGATTATGTAGTGAAAGGATACAGGTTGTGGGATCCTACATTGCTGAAGATAGTCATTAGTAGAGATGTAACATTTGATGAATCTTCTCTTTTAAAATCAAATGTTGAAAGAATTGAACAGGAACAGGTGTCGCCAAATCAACGAGTTTAGTTGAAGGCTAGACCTTTTGGTGATAGTTAAAAGGAAGGAGAGACTTCTGGAGAAAAAGGTGTTGAAGACACAAAGGAAGTCGTTGAACCTTCTTGTTATCAAGAAGCAGTAGATGATACAGATAGAGAAAAATGGAAAATGACTATGGAAGAAGAAATGGATTCCTTAGCCAAGAACAATACCTGGGATCTTGTAGAGCTTCCTGAAGGGAGAAGTGTTGTTGGATGCAAGTGGGTCTTCAAACTGAAATGGAAAGTTGATGGAAGTATCGAAAGGTATAAGGTGAGATTGGTAGCAAAAGGGTATTCTTAGGTTGAAGATATAGACTTTCATGAGATTTTTTCTTCAGATGTAAAACTTGTTTCTATTTGTACAATGTTGGCACTAACTGCGTTACTTAATCTTGAGTTAGAATAGTTAGATGTTAAAACAACATTTATACATGGCGATTTGAATGAAGAGATATATATGGAACATCCAAAAGGTTTTGTACAAGGTCGCAGCAGAAGATTAGTTTGTAAGCTCAAGAAATCATTGTATGGTCTGAGGTAGTCTCCCAGACAGTGGTACAAGAAGTTTGATTCCTTCATGGTGAGCCAAAACTTTATAAGAAGCGAGTATGATCATTGTGTATACTTCAAAAATTTCAATGGCATATTCATTATCTTAGGTTTGTATGTTGATGATATGCTTATTGCAAGCAAAAGCATGGAAGAGATCAACAACTTAAAGGCTCAGCTCTCTAGGACATTTGATATGAAGGATCTTGGAGCAACAAAACATATCTTGGGCATGGAGATACACAGAGACAGGAAAAATGATAAGATTTGGTTATCACAATAGAAGTATGTGGAGAAAGTACTTGAAAATTTCTCTATGAACAATGTGAAACCTGTTAATGTTCCATTAGCTTCCCATTTTAAGCTTTCTTCGGTTTTGAGTCCTATAACTGATGAAGAAAAGCAGTATATGTCTCATGCACCATATGAAAATGTTGTAGGCAACTTAATGTATGCGATGGTATCTACAAGACTTGACATTTCACATGTAGTTGGAGTTGTCAGCAGGTTCATGGCAAATCCAAGTAAAGAACATTGGCAAGCAATGAAATGGGTGCTTCCATATCTAAGAGGTACAAGTGACCATTGCATCGTCTTTAATGGTAGTGAAGGATCAGTCTGCGGATATGTAGATGCTGACTATACAGGTGATTTGGACAAAATAAGATCTAATACAGGCTATGTCTTTACTCTTACAGGTGGAGCAATTAGTTGGATGTCAAAGCTTCAAGAAACAGTGGCATTGTCCACTACTAAAGCAGAGTATATAGTTGCTTCATATGCCAGTAAAGAAGCAATTTGGTTAAAGGGTTTGCTTGATGAGATTGGAAGGATGCAGGAGAAAGTGAATGTACTTTGTGACAGTCAAAGTGCTATTCATTTGGCTACAAATCCTGCTTATCACAGTAGAACCAAGCACTTTGATGTAAGGTATCATTTTCTGAGACATGTGATCGATGGTAGAAAAGTAGATCTTCAAAAGGTCCATACACGTGAGAATTGTGCAAACATATTCACAAAACCAATTATAGTAGAGAAGTTGTGATGGTGTTTAGTTTCTCTTGGCTTGCAAAAAAGATGATGAATGGGCATGGGAAAGGGATTAGGAAAATTGTTGTCAAGGTGGAGTTTGTTAGAAGTTTGACAACGAATTATGTAAATTTGGGTAAAAATGTAACTAGTTAGTTCTATACCGAAATAGCAGTTATGTAACGAAGGAGGCTGGTATAAAACTAGTGAATGATCGAGAAATGTAATTGTGGAGAATCATTGTTGAATTAATAGAGATTCCAATCCCTTGCCCCGTGGATGTTTCCTTGACACCCTGTCAAGGTTTTACCATGTAAATCGTGTGTTTATGCGTGTGTTTGGTTTCAGTTTTTAGTTAGTTATGAATCTTTCTTGGTCAATGTATAACTGAATGTGTATTTTCTTTCCTCATTTCCCCTATTCGAACAACATTATGCTTCCAAATCTATGTACTCCATACCATGCAAAAACTTCCTTGGTGAGCTCAACTATGCAATATGGATATGTTGGTTCTACAATATATATATAATTAGGCCTATCTGCCTTTACTCACTCTTGTCCACTTTGATAATGTTGAATTTTCGTAAAATCCCTTTCCTCAACATATATAGTTGATATAACCAAGTTAAAAACATATGTGCCCCCTGAAATCTGTAATTCATTTTTCAGGACTTGCAAAACTTGTGGATGATCTAATGGGTTTAGGCACTTCTTCCACTGTACTCTAGCAACTTGATCAGAATGATCTGTGGCCCAAAGAGGTGGACATAGGCCTTTATTTTTCTGATATGAAATAATCACGATTATTTCCATAGCTATAGCAATTGGGTGCCAAAGCTCAAGCATAACAACACCTAGACTATCAATGTGCAACCAACCCTTCTCAATGTCAGGGGATATGTATAAATGAGCTACCACCTGACCAATTTCATCAATGGAACCTGCATTCATCTCACAGGTAATAAATTGATCATGGCCCAGCTGCTCTAGATTTGGAAATTTTGCATTTTTTGTATATTAGGGGACTGTAACTTCCCCTGAGATGCATACCCTCATTTTCCTCGATCATAAACTATTGTTGTGCTTCCATGCAACTGAGGAAAAGGAGTTTGATTAATGTCATCAACAAACAACAACACTAGTCCATTTGTTGTTGAAGATGCCAAGTTATTTTTTCAACTATCAATCATGCACGTGGCTTCTTCAATTTTGCTACCTTGATCTTAAACTTCAGGGTTAACTATAGGTGCTATCTTTTCTGTATGAGTTACTACTTTTCCCATACCTTCATCTGAACTGAAATTCTCCTTTACTTGTTCTAATAAAGGCTTCGGAACAATACTTTTACCATTGTTACATGACCTTTGATAGCCATCAACTTCCATGAGTTCCAGTCTATCACGTTGTACATCACTTCTAGTAGTTTATTCTCCTACATAAAGATCACTATCTTCCTTTGGGTTCATTTTAGCTTTCTGGTCTTCAACTGCCTTTAGGTCTTCCTCTTCAACTACCTTTTAAGTTATGCTTGTATTCTCAACTTCCCTTTTATCTTCTGCTTCAGGATCTTGAGTTTTAAGCAATGTTTTAAAACTTCGACTAAGACTCTGACTCAGCTGAGGGTCGATTCCCACTCCAACTCTGACTCAGTATTGACTCGGTCAGCTCAATTTCAATGACTTGGTCATTGTAAAAAACACATTAAATATTTTTTTATTTATAAAAAAACATAAATTTAAATATTTTCGTTCATGTTTCCAAACACACAACATTAGAATATAGATAGAAGACAACATATGATCAAAGTAGGCTCATGAAT
>APFE030401763.1:734-35315 GCA_000404065.3 Pinus taeda | reverse complement strand
ATAAAAAATCGGCTAAATCAGAGTTCAGATGAGGGAGATATCGTTGATTTAAAATCAACTCTTTTTCTAGAAAATTTCATGAC
Organism: Pinus taeda; assembly: GCA_000404065.3. Classification (NCBI taxonomy): domain Eukaryota; kingdom Viridiplantae; phylum Streptophyta; class Pinopsida; order Pinales; family Pinaceae; genus Pinus; species Pinus taeda. The sequence goes on along the minus strand of APFE030401763.1, from coordinate 35,232 downwards.
AGTGGGAAAGTGGAAATAGATTGGTGCGCTAGCCAAGAACCTGTATGCACTTGAGGTACAAGATGCATGCAAAGCCTTGAGGAGCAAGGCAAAGGTTATATACTTGGTGGTTGAGAGGGAGAGTAAGTTACCTCTCAACATGCAGCGCCAGAAGAAGTCTCAGACAATCATGGAGGAGCCACGATTGGTGCAGCAGCTTCAGGAGGTTGTGGAGCAGCCACAACAGGGGAAGCTGAGAGGATATCAAGTAGAAACATCTACTCATGCAAAGACCTCCAATAGGGGGAAACTTCGAGCCAGGTGGGCTGAGGGATCACATGCAGCCATACCTCTAGGTAGAGGTGGGGCGATATAGAGTGATCGTCCCGAGAAGGAGGGGCAAGATCCTTGAGGTACCCAACCTCTTGGATGAAACCTTGCTATGGGAACCTTGATGTGGAGTAACAAGAACTGATTGATTAGGTAGAGACTGATGCAGATGGAGCGGCAGAGGGAGCAACAGTGCAGGGAATCCCAAGACAGCTCATAGCTAGTAGACTGCAGCAATGCGAGAGGCACAAGTGTTTTGCACAGTGCTAGGTGGCACAGAGAGGTGTGCAATGGTGCGAGATGCATGGAGATGTTGTAGTAGCGTAGATGTCAGAGAGGGAGCACTTATCAGTAGCAGGTAGAGCTTCAGCATCAGAGTATGTTCCTAGCCCAACAGAGTAGTCAGTTGGGAGTGTTTTTGTTCCAAGTATTGTTGGAGCAAGTGGACTAGGTAGATGTGTTGCATGCAGAACATTCCAGAGTTACAAGATTGGGTTCGAGAGGAAGCCTTTCTTGTTGAGAGGGAGTGTTGAAAAATGTGCAACAAGAAATGTTAAATTTAGAATGTGCTAAAAATAGCAGTTTGGCCAATGGGGTCATTAGCCACATTGGGTGAGAGGTGAAACTGCTAAAAATAGAAAGTTCTAAAAATAGCATTTTTTGGGTCCTTTCCTATTTATAGCAGTCCCTAGTCTATCTATAGGAAGTAAAATTAATTTTGGTCTTAACAGCAGTTGGAAATATTAATCAATTAATTCAGTTCAGTTAATTAGTTAAGAAAATTCGAATTTGAAGTCTTTGTGAGCATGCACATGAGTTGTCCCACTGATTGAGGAATTTATCCTTAATTTCCTCCACTGATTGAGGGAATAAGTATGAGTTCTATAATGAGAGAATCAGTTGACTTAGTTAATTGAGTAAAGTCCAGTTAGATTAATTTAACAGGTTGTGAAATTAATGAGATTCAGTTTGTTAATGCTTGCATGCATGTAACACCTAGTATTTTCAGATAACTAAATATTATAGCTTAAATAACTCATGCATGTCAGTTCAAACAAAGACCCAGTTGAGATCAGAGAAGGGATAATGTACTATCAGTTGTATGAATATTTTTCCTATAAAGGAATCTCATCCATGATGAGGATTTATCTCCTTCAGATTTGTGCAGTTATTTCAGAGGTCAATGTTGAATCACACAGGTTGCAGATGGAGGACCCAGGAAAAACTGTGCATAGAAATAGGAGGCTTGGAGGGCAGAGGAGAATTTTTGTGAGAATCCTTTTACTGTCTATGAGCAACAAAGGGATTGTACTAAGAGATGTATAGCTTCTGAGCTAAGGCTTTGTGTAATCTGGACTATATTTCCACTTGTATGATAATACAGAGATGGGGTTTTAGGAAGGTGCTTTCACGGGTAAATTGTTCTGTGCTATGTGTGACTGATTCCTTCTTATCAGTTCTATGTGTTCTTATTGATGATGCTCATGGTTGATTAAGCTTCCACTAAATTGTTTGTAGAAGTAGATCAAGTGTTTTGCTTTAGTACATTGAATTACTAGGTGATCTACAGGTGGGAAATTTCTACATGGTATTAGAGCTAGCTGATTTGTAGAAAAAGTTATACATGGTATCAAAGCTAGCTGATTTGTAGAAAAATTCTACAAAATTCTACAAAACTGCTATTTTTAGGCATGCTATTTTTAGCAGGTCTATTTTTAGCACATTCTAAATTTAGCATTTCTTGTTGCACACTTTTCAACACTCCCTCTCAACAAGAAAGGGATTATCAGAAACCCCAATCCTGTCTCTATGGAACTCAAACTTGCCCTTTAACAATGCCTTTGTCAAAATATATGCATCTTGTTCCTCGGTCGAAATATACTGCAACACCATGATCCTCTTGACCAGAAAATCATGTAGATGATGATAGCAGATATCTATATGCTTGGACCTGTCATGAAACACTGGATTCTCAGAGAGTTTAATGCAACTCTGATTATCACAATATATCACCATTAGATCCATCATCTGACCAAACAATCCCACTAGGATCTTCTGCATCCAGATGGCCTCACATGCAACCTGACTTGCTGCCATGTACTCTACCTCTGCTGAGCTAAGTGCAACTGATCTCTGTTTCCGGCTGTACCAAGAAACTACAACTAACCCAAGGTTGAATATCCCTCTAGAAGTGTTCTTCCTATCTGATGGACTACCTGCCCAATCTGCATCTATGAAGCCTTGGAGCTTCACTCCCTCTATCCGCTTGTACCATAATCCATACTATGTAGTGGCTCTGAGATATCTCAGTACATGCTTTGTCGCCTTCCAAAATAACTTGGTTGGCTGAACCATAGCTTGACTCAGTTGGTTCACTGCAAAGCATAAATCTGGTTGTGTGTTCACTAGATACATGAGTGAACCCACAAGCTGTCGATAAACTATAGCAGCTACTACCTCACCTGAATTAGCATCCTCCTTCCTCCAGTTACCTGCTAGAGGAGTCTCCATGGGCTTGCACATATCCATGTGGAAGCACCTCAGTATCTCATTGGCATACTTTCCTTGAGAAACAAATACTTCCCCATCTCTCTGCCACACCTCCATCCCTAGAAAGTAGTGCATGAGGCCCATGTCGTTCATCTCAAACTCTCTTACAAGATCCTTCTTGCAAGACTTGATAAACTCATCATCACCTGTCAAAATCAGAGCATCGACATAAGGTACAATAATCAATAGCTTAACAACTACAATGATGTGGTGGAGGTTCGCATTCGCTTCACTCTTGGTGAAGCCCAACCCGGTGAAATAGTTGTTGATCTTGGTATACCAAGCATGGGGTGCTTGCTTCAGCCCATACAATGCTCTCTTGAGCCGAAACACATGTGACTCATGATCAAAGGTCTCAAATCCTTCGGGCTACTCAATGTACACCTCTTCCTCAATCTCCCCATTGAGAAAAGTTGTCTTCACATCCATCTGATGGATCTTCCAACCCATCTGTGTTGATAGTGCTAGAATCGATCTGATCGATGAGTACCTTGCAATAGGAGCAAAGGTCCCATCATAGTCAATCCCCTCAACCTGTGAGAAACTACGGGCAACAAATCTTGCCTTATGTTTCTCAATACTAACATCAGTTGCCTGCTTTACCTTGTAAATCCATCAGGAAGTAACCACTAACTTGTCCCCTGGTCTAGGAACAACATCCCATACATTGTTCCTCATGATAGAATCATACTCCTCTACCATCGCATCCATCCAAACTGGCTGTTGCACTGCCTCCTCAAAAGAAGAAGGCTCGGTTGCTACACACTCCCCAACCAGGGCCATGTAGCCAGTGTATCTATTGGGAGATCTCCTCAGTCTACGATGAGAGGATGGCTACCCCACATCCTTTCTCGCATCCTGCATCAATCTGTCAGCTTCCCAAGAGTGTTTCTGCCCCTCTTTGGAAGACTCTCCAGTAGTGGTGATCTCCACCACTGGAACCTCTACATGCGGCTGCTCTACATCATCAGGAGGCTCCTCCTCCTTAGGAACTAATAGTTCCTCATCATCACCACGCAACTTGAGCTCCCTATCAAGTGACTCTCGCATGGCTCACTGCTCATCAAAATTCAGATCCCTGCGCACTACTGTCCTCTGACTGGCAAGAAAAAACACCCAATAGTTGTGAGGTGTATCCGTATGCCCCACAAGTATTCCCAACTCAGCTATTCGGTCTAGCTTCTTCTGAGCATCTTTGGTCACATGACAGTAAACTGGTGATCCAAAGATACAAAAGTGACTCACATTTGGCCGCTTCCCTGAAAAAGCCTCTATAGGTATCTTCATCCCCAAAATACGATGAGGACTTATATTCTGAAGATACATTATTGTATTGCATGCCTTAGCCCACAAATGAAGTGGTAGGCTTTGGTCATGCAGCATCGCTCGAGCTGCTCCCACAATAGATCTGTTCTTCCTTTCGGCCACCCCATTTTGTTGTGGGTTATGAGGTGCCGTGAGTTCCCGTTTAATTCCTTCTGAAGCACATAAGTCTTTAAACTGCTAGGAAACATACTCTCCACCATTATCACTATGCAAGGCCTTTATCTTCCTCCCTGATTCTTTCTTTGCCAAAGCTTTGAACTCACAAAACTTCAAGAAGGTTTGATCCCTCTTTTGCATGAAGTAGATCCAACATCTACGAGAAAAATCATCTATAAAAATAACAAAGTACCTTTGCTTCACGGTGGAGGCTGTAGAGAAGGGCCCACATACATCTGAATGAACTCGATCCAGAACTACTCCTGCTCTACCATCCTGATCATTAAAGCAAGCCTTCGCATACTTACCCAGAGTACAACCTTTGCATGTGCTTGTCTGCTCCAGTTTGCACTTGGGTAATCCGGTAGAAATTTGTTGCATGATATTCAAGGCCCCATGATGCAAGTGGCCTAGTATTCTATGCCATAAATCGCCAATGTCTTGGCCATGCACCTCTTCTGCCTTGGAACTGAGAGCATCACAATCTTCTACCTGTAACTTGTAGAGATTCTTAATTTGAATCCCAATCTGTTTGGTCTGTCCAGTGCCGATATGCCTTAGGAGGACCTTTCCCAAACTAAAGACTACATCATAGCCTTTATCCTCAAGCATAGCAATAGATACAAGATGCTTTTTCAGCCCTGGTACATACATAACATTAGAAAGAGTGAGGGAAGAACCATGCTCCCTCTGAAACATAATTGTACCTCTACCCGAGACACAGTACTTTCCGTTATCGCCCATCTCGATCCATATCTGGAGATCCTTCTCCTCCAAAGTGCTGAAAAGATTCTTGTCACCTGACATGTGGAAAGAAGCTCCACTTTCCAAATACCAAACACATCCCATGCTGGATGAAACCATGCATGCAATAAGCGAGAAATCCATCTCAAACTATGAAGCTAGAGCATTACCATTAGATTCCTTGGAGGAACCTTTCTTCTTGGACTTCCTCTTTGGGCAATTATTAGCATAATGACGCAACTCATGACAATGAAAGCATCTCACCTTCCACTTTTCAAACTTCTTCCCTCCTTGAGAAGACTTGGAATGGGATGCCTTCCCTTTCCTTTTCTTAGCTTTAGAAGCTAAAGCCAAGTTCTCTTCATCATCATGTTTTGATGAAGAAGCTCCATCCCTGATGCTCTGTCTGATCTCCTCCTGCATCAAATCCGACCATAGTCATTCCCAATTTGGTAGTTTGTCCCTTCCATTCACTGAGTCCTGGTAGCTATGCTAGCTCTTAGGAAGGCCAAGGAGTGTTAGACTCACCATATCCTGATTAGTTGTAGTGACTCCTACGCTTGCAAGCTCATCTCTGCAGGTGGTGAGCTTGTTCAAGAATGTAAAAATAGAGTCACCCTTCTCACACTTGATCTTTCGAAGCTTGTCCTTCAGTGCCAACTTCCTTTAATCACTGCTATTTTGATATAAATCTTTCAATTTTTTCCAAATTGCAAACGGAAACTCCTTCCCAAGGAGGCTTGAGACTATGTGATCTCGAACACCCTCCAAGAGAACTCTCCTAGCTCTAGCCACACACTTACCCCATTCCACCAGCTCAGTCTTTTCAGTAGGCTTAGGGACTTCTTGATCAATGAAATCCTTAAGACCATTATCTTCCAAAACTGCCTCCATGCGATCCTTCCAAGCTATATAATGTTGCCATCAAGGGCATACTCAAGCCTCAAACCATTGAACGCCATCAATGAAATAGATGTGATAAGAACTTGAGATCTATATCAAGAATAAGAAACTTCAAATTCCTCCTACTAGTATATTGTTCTTGCTTGATCACCTGTGCTCCAATACCATGTAGAAATTTCACCTGTAGAACAAATCAATATACGCAAGGTCCTAAAGAATAATACTTGTTCTACCTCTACAAAACATTAAGCGGAAGCATAATCGAAATCATGAGCAACATCAAGTAGAAACATGCATAAATAATCAAGAAAATTAATCATACATAACACAAGATATATCCAAGGGAAAGCACCAGCATAAAACCCCAACCATGTATTATCAATCAAGTGGAAATCCTCTTCACAAAGCAAAAAGAATTAGCTCTCAAGCTATTCAGTTTTCAATGAACTATGAAGATATGAAGATGTGTCTCATGAACCACCCAAGCCCTGTTTATATAGGCTTTTCCCTATGGTCCTTACGTATTTTTCTTAGGAATTAATAGCAAAAGCACATGCTATTAATTCCAACATACTAAAAACAACCAATGGTCCAACTATGTATTCCTTGAGAACACTAGTTCCTCAACCATGCAAAAACTACTTACTAGAAATAGTTAAGCATCTGATAGTACACTGCCCCACATCTGATCTCAACTGGGTCTCTGATAGAACTGACATGCAACAGTTATCCATGAGTGAATCCTTAGTTATCTAAAATAATAGTTGTCACATGCATGCAAGCATTAACAAACTATATCTTATTATTTTAACAACTTGTTAAAATAATCTAACTGAACTTGACTAATTTGAACTAAGTCAATTGATTCTCTCATTATAGAACTGAACCTTATCTCCTTTAATCAAGGGATAAATTCCTAGACCAAGGGAGAAAATAATTGCATGATCTCACAAAGACTTCAAGTTTAATTAACTCAAGGAGATTAATTAATTAATATTTTAAATTGTTGTTAAGACCAAAATTAATTTTACTTCCTATAGATAGACTAGGGACTGCTATAAATAGGAAGGGACCCAGAAATGTTATTTTTAGAACTTTCTATTTATGACCTCACTAGCCAAACTACTATTTTTAGACATGCTATTTTTAGCAGGTCTATTTTTAGCACATTCTAAATTTAGCATTTCTTGTTGCACACTTTTCAACAAAGGCTAGGTTGTGTCTCTCTTTTTCATTCAATTATAATACGCAAGAGTATTTCTTTCTCACTATATTGTCCATTAGATATGATATATTGTATGCTTACTTTCATTTTCCATTGGTTACGATATTAAGTACTAGTCTCCGTGTTCACTAGTATAGGTTGTATAGGATCATTTATATATCATATGCCTTCGATCCTTTTTTTGTTAGTGTGTTTGTATGTATGGATTATGAACATTGAAAGGTTGTATCAAACTATAGCAAGGATCCTCAACAAACATTTTGATTAAAAGTTATGGATTCTATATCCCATTACTCTTATTTATGATTCAATAAATATGATACTAGGGAAAGTTTTGTTGGTTTGTTTGCTTGTTACTAGATTTAGTCATTGAGTCTAGGGAGATCTTGTCTTATCCGCAAGATGAGATTTGTTCGCCTAACAAATCAGTGACCATACTAGGGAATGTTTTTCTCTTCTATATACCTTCATGTGTTCTATTATTTCCTTCCACTACCTTGACTGACTATATCTAGATACTTGAAAAGTTAAATTTTTGGTTGTGGATGCATCTTTTTTCTTTGTTTTTCTCGGGTGTCCTACTCTACTTTTTAGCAGGAGAGCGACAGTTTCTCAATTCACTGTTAGCAACAAAGTGACACTACACTTTAAAAAATAGGGTTTTTTTCCATTTGGATCTTGAAAAATTTTCTTATGACTTTTTGGGCCTGTTTTCACCTGATAATTAGCTTGGATTGTCGTGTTTAAATGTGTTTTTGTGTCGTTTGTTTATCTTTACATATTTAGGCTTTTGGAAATGATTAGTTTCATTAAGCTATCAAAAGACAATTTCTTACTTCTGGAAATTGGTTGTATGAATCTATCTTCTTTCAATGATTTGATTAAGAATTCCTTGTGTCGAAAGTAAAGAATTTTGGATTATTTTCACAAAAAGATAGATTAATTTGACATTGTTTGGCTTGTTGTGAAAATTATTTTTTTGCTTGGATTTTAAGGAACTTATGTTTCTTTTTTCAAAAAATTCCCCCCTCATGGCGAGGGAGGCCAAGAATCGTGTATATTACATTCTCTTTGATTCACATTTCGGAAATGATTCATTGATTCTTGCATTGTTGAAAACTGAACGAAGTCTTCTCTCTTTCGTAGATAGGATTCATCGAAGTGAGAAGGTTACATTTCAAGTTAGCTACATTTAAAATTAAATTACTACATTGGTTGGTTACCATACACATTTAACTACTTAGATAAAAATAAAAACAAGAAAATCAATTTAAAAGTTACCAAAGCATTAATTAGTCACGTCATATTTAGTGGATCTAGGTTAGAAGGCATGTTATGGTGTCTATAAACATAGAATTTATTGTTAATTGTTTGTATTACATTTTGCAGGTAGTCGGTATTCCACGTACATAATTATATAGGATCATTCTCCACGTAGCCTTCGAGTATATCGGATGGTGCTCCACATATGGTAAGTATATCAGAATTATTCCTATCGTACAAGACACACTAGACAACACTAACACTGACTAAGCTTCCACGCACTGTTGGGTCTATCGGAAGACCCCTCTAGGTTGCATACCATCCATAGGTAACTAAGTCAGCTGCCTTGTCATCTGTGATACACTAAACACAACATTCAAGGAGATTGCCTACAAATACTGGAAATGATATTCCCCAATTCACATCAGCCTGGTAACCTTTTTACCTAGTATCCCATTTTTAGTATTTTTGTTTATTTTCATTTATAGCAATTGTAAATTTAACTATCATACATTGTTAAAATTCTTAACTAAAATTCACTTTTCAGTAGACCTAGGGTTGAATCTGATGGCAACTGTTCTAGAATTTACCAACCAAGGAAGCCCTCTTAATGGGGATCCTAGTCTTTTTCCTTGTTTTGGAAAAGTTGGTCCTCCTTACATGGCTGCATTTTCTCTTCCTATATTCATTATAGGTTTTTTTGTATGGTTGATTTTAACCTCATTGACTTCAATTAACTAAGTTGCTTCACCTAAAATGGATACTTCTACCATATTTTATCTCAGGTTGATCTTTTACCTTCTTTTCCCATCATGTCCTCTTCCCTTTCTTCTTCTTTACCTGGTGAAAGTCTTAATGATAATAACTAGGAGGCTAAGAAGAAGATTCAAAATAAGAAAGGAGTAAATCAACCAACCATGGCTATGAAAGTTGATAATGTGGAAGAAACCTCCAACACGCATCGTAAGCCCAAATACCATTGCAAGCTTTGTAAGGGTGACCACTTCCTTATCAATCATCTCGGTATTCCTAAGGTATTGGAAGTATGGTCTAAGGATTTTCATCAACTCACTATTAATTCATCAACCAATGATTCTAAGGTTCCAGGGAAAAATGGTAAAGTTAGGTTTTATTTTATTTTATCTGAAGGGAGACATCAAACTCACATTTTCCCTCATATGGATGAAGCCTCTAAATTGTTCGAAAACCTTAGTGATTCTCTGCGACAAGTTCCAACCGGTTACCATAATCTTTCTCCCAACCTACTGCCAGTGGACGAAATGATTGATCCCATTTCAATTTCGGTCAATCCCACCCTTCCCTTGGAGAGTAAAACCCATATCACTCAGGTTGATGGACCATTGGTGGATGAAAAGGTCGAATCAATTCCATCTTTGGTTGATCTCACTCTCCTCTTAGAGAGTGAATTTAATACCACTCATGTTCTTCTCATTACTTCAAATTCGACCACACAAGGGGGAATTTCATCCATTTCCGCGGAACCCCCTCCAAATACTGAGGTCATTTCCTTTGATTGGAATAGACTGATAGAACCTCATATCTCTTCTTGCATCCATTTCCAAATCATTGTGAAAGATTTTGATAAGAACGTGTGTCACACTATTGTATATGGAGGTGCTTCTGTTAGCATTTTATCCTCAACTGCTTGGCAAGCTTTGGGTTCCCCTCAACTTGTGTATGTTACTCAAAATCTATTGGATTTTAACATAAGAGCTAGTGAACCTCTAGGGATCCTTCCTCAGCTTCTTATTACCTTGGAAGGGAGAACTGTTTGTATTGATGTTATGGTAGTCCAAGGCCCCTTGTATTTCACTTTACTCCTTGGGTGAGACTATTTTTATGCCATGAAGGATGTTGTGTCCACACTCTTTTGGGTGATGTCTTTCCATCATAATTAAAACATTGTGACTATTAATCATCTTTTGTTTAGTTCCCCTGATATGACTTCCAACCATCCAACATTCTTGAATGTTCCCTATATGCAAGTGGTATACATCCCACCATAGTTTAATTATGTGGCAACTTGTCTCATGCCTTCACTTACCAATGAAAATGAGCCTCTAGTTGTATGCTCAACTTATTTTGGTGTAGATTCGGTAAGTGACATGAAAAACATTTTAATGGGGACATTACTACTTAATCTTCCTGCCCCTATTTAATTCCTTAACATGTATTCCTTCTAGAGAATTGTTCTTCCATCTTATGAAGACCTCTTGGAAGCCATGATCAAGGTGTGTCCTCTAGCATGTATTCCTTTTAGAGCATTATCCTCTTGGAATCCATGATAACGTTCCATGAGCAGAGTTCTTTTCCTATGTCAAGCTCGTTAAAAAAATGAATCAAATCCCCTTCTAATGAGGTCAAGTATTTAATCTAATCTCTTAAATGTACCTTCATTTCATCTGCTGATTAGTAACTAGTAATATACTTAGGAAAATCAAACGAATCTTGGGTGGCATGTGCCTCTTCAATTTATTCTTATGGGGCATACCCCCTTGCAGGTTATGTTGGGTGGCATAAAACCTATCTCAAGCACAAATTTTCTCTGTTTCCAGCTTGTGTAAAAATGAAACCCATCTCAAGAACATTTTTTGTCTATTTCAAGCTTGTGTAAAAATGAAACCTATCTCAAGCACAATTTTTTCTCTGTTTCAAGCTTGTGTAAAAAATGAAACTTATCTCAAGCTTGGTCTTTGTTCCTTATAATGCTTGTAAATACATGAAAATAAGTTACCAAGTGCACTTTTATCACTTTTTTGGACTCTTTAAACTTACGAAAAATTGAAATCTTGGAGTTATGTTTTAGCTCTTTTTTGACTGTTCAAACGTGAAAAGATTGTCGAGTACACTTGTATCTTTCAAATTCGTAAAAGTAAATGAAAGGACATCTATCTAATATAAGGTTACCCCTTATAGGGACCAAGTAGACTAGTTATGAAAAAGGTATACTTTAGTTGATCATGGCTAAAAGAGTTATCTCTTGCAACATTTTACCATTTTCTAGGCTTGAGAAACTAAATTTACAAAAACAGACATTTTGGAGTTTACGTAAGTTTTTCTCTTGATTCCATGAATGTGAAAAACACCAAGATTCACTTTCTTCGGGCTCGTTAAAACTTTAGATTGAAAGAACTGCATGAGTTTTCTTTTTGCCTCTTTTTAAACTCTTAAAATATGAAAAGGAGTCAAGTTACCCCTATATTTGACTCATAAAATTAAATAATATAGGGATCATCAATCATGATGAGACTGAACCACTCCTTCTTAGGGTTCATTAAAAATACTCCAAAGGATGACCTTACATGACAAGCATATGTTATCCTCCTCAAGCTTGCATAAAAATAAACAGGTAATTGCCAGTAATGGTGGGGGGAAATGTGAAAGAAACATCTATTTTTTATTATGAAAAGGTAATATGTCACTCTTGAACATGAAACTCCATCAAATTTTGTATTTGGGTTGGGAAATCCAATTTCTTCTCAACTGATGATACCTCATTGAAAGTCTTTAGTATGGTTCTTGATCTTATTTTTTAGTCAAATACTGTCAAGTTGAAATGTTGTGTCGCCAATATGTTCAAGAGAAGTCCAACCTCAGTCAAAATCACCTTGCAAATCATAGTTTTCAATCACATCGACCATCCCTAAGTCAATCCTAATCAATCAAATTTGTTCTACAAAACTTGACATGAGTTTCATGTTGTAAGCCCTCCTCCAACAGATTGCTTTCTATCGAATTTAGCTCATTATATAGGAAGTTGATCTAGAAACCTCCTTTAGTACCTTGGAGCTTGCATGCCTCAATGGCAAGTTTCTCGCTTTTGATGACAAGTTTTCATTATTGACCTTTGATTGAACGATTCTATGGGTGTTCAACTTCAAAGATTTATTCACACCTCGTAGATTGTACTAGAGCACTTTGAGAACCATTATCATTATTGGTTGCTTTTCCTGCACCTGTTAATGGTCCACATCATTGGTCGATAATCAGGTGGTTTCTACCATGTTCGACTTCAAGACATTTACTCACATGATTAGATTCGTACTATGGATCGATAGATATGAATACCAAGACCCTGTATCTAGTTTCATCCATCGAGGTTGTGTGAGTTTTAAATATTCATGATTGTAAATATAGATCCATATTTGATGACCGCATGCATACTAAGTCTATTATTGACATGGATCTTTGTACATTTCTATGCTTGTTCTTTGAGATACTTGTACTCGTAATGACTAACTCAATGATGATTATATGAAGATATTGTATGTAATCCTTGATTGTTTGTTTCAGGGCCCCAACCAGTTGGTCTCTAATTCAAACTTTTACATGATAAAGTGCTTTAGTCCTTAAACATTTTTTTTGACTTTGTACTATAGGGGGCAATTTGTTATACGCCATTTTATCACCATTAGCAAAATGAACAATCCGTATCTCTCACTATTTGATAAACTCTTGTAAGTAATCCCCTACAATGTTGGAAGCAAAACCATTCTGAAAACAATAAGAATCCTATATTACATTGCTAAAAACAATGTTTTCAAGCAATGTCACACTTTTCCTAATAATTCTAATCATTGTACCTTGCATAATATTTTTCTTTAGTTTCCATTAAAAAGTGTAATAACCTTTTAATGTGGGTAAAAATAAAAAGCAATTTCTAGCAGCCTTGTTGGGGATATTATACCAACAAGAAAGATTCGAGCCTCTACCTATTTGGGCCTCATCCCATGTTTCATGAATCTATTCCCTCTCATTATGGAACCCTAATCCACATCTTTGTGGATCTGATCCTTAGGAAGACAATCTATAACCCTCTCCTCTTGTCTTATAAATTCACTACAGACTAGAGGGGAAGGGATTGACTTTTGATGTAAACATATGTTGCCAACAAGGAGAAACATTCATTGCCAAGAAAGAGATCAATTCAAAGAAACAATATTGTCAACAAATGGTTGAAGCACAGTCTGGTATGAAGAAATTAAATTTCATAATGGGGGGAAAAGACTATGGATTTTTTAAGTAAGTTGTCATGGCACAAGGTTAGTTCTCTAGATAATCGGATCAAATTGTATGAAAAAGAGGTTAGAGGAATTTTTTTCATGGTAGATAGCCTTAGTTTCAAAATTAGATGAATTTATTTGTTCAATCTAGAGTATAATTAAGCTTGGAATACGTAAAAACATGTCAAGAATAGCCATCTAGTGAAGATTCGTCCAGATTGATGATGGAGCTGTGAAGTGCAACCATTTTCATCTAGCATGCAACTTTGAATTGTTTGATAAGCTATATATATTTCGCTGGCCTTGTTGTTTATAATTGTCTCCTATTAATTCTCAACCGAACTCACGTTGATTGGTGGATGCTCAAAACCCTTGATTATGAGGTGCTAAGCGATAGCACCCAAGAGCTTTGGGTTTTGGAGTTTGCTGTTAGAAAAATGGCACATCATGTTTAGTGAACAAATATAGTATTTTGATTCCCAATAAGTATTAATTGATAGTCATAGTGCACAATCATGATGAAGGGTGCTGAACAAAAAGTGTTAAAGAACTCTCACACCATATTTTAATATGAAAGCTCTATTAAATATCTTGTGCATGTATGAGCCAAGCTAAGAGAGGATGTAGGCATGAAGGCAGGAATTGGGTAAACAAATTTGTGTTGAAAACTAAACGCAAATGTGAAGGTATGAAAGTGTGAATGTGGATCGGGGGAGTGAAGGAGTTACTAAGGGTATGAAGGCATGTAAAACTGAGTGACTCAATCAACTATTGATACAGTCAAGAGGATTTCCATGGGTAAATACCATGTATTTATGCTCATAGTATTTGAAGGGAAACACCTATAAATGAAGAAGAGAACAACACAATAATGTTTTCTTATTCTAATAAGGAACTAAGAGCATTGGGAATGTAGGAGTTGGGTTGTGAGACATTTGAATAACAAAGTTGAAATCAATTAGTGATGTGTAGTCAACAGAGAGCTAATGTGTGAATGACATGAGTTAATTAATGTGAGTTTGTGTGTATGAGAGAAGAATTCAAAGAGAAATAGTCGATTTGTAGAGAAGAGAGTAGATTTAAATCATTGGCCTGAGTAATTTGTATTGTTGTAGAATATCTAGTTGATCGATAGCTAAAGTATTGAATGTTTGAACTTCAAATTAAGAATAATGTTCATGAGGGCCTGATTTTGAAAAATGAATTAAAGAGGGGTTTTCTAGGCAAAGCAAGTTGGAGCCTGCATCTCAAGGAGTGGGTACTTCCTTGAGTTTGGAGCTCGTAAAGATTAGGGGGTTGGTGCACCCAATAGGTTGGTTCCTGTAAATTGTGGAAGATGATGATTCTAGAAAGTAGGTGCGTCTAAGTTAGGGTAGGGGTGTATCCTTCTAGTTAGTTCTAGTAAATTTGATGTAACAATAGGTTGGAGCTTGTATTGGCATAAAGAAAAAAAAGACAACATTTGTGGTTTTCTCCCTTTATGTGTTTCCATTTGTTAGTAAAGATGATAAGTTAGAGTTCACTGACAATGCTAAAGCAATGAATGAAATCATAAGTGGTTTGTTTGAATCTGATTTGGTTAAATTCATGCACTGTAAAAATTCCAATGATATATGGGAAAAGATGATGAGTTTCTATGAGAGTGATAATAAAGTAAATAAAGCCAAACTCCAAGGCTATAAAATGCAGTTTGAATCTTTAAAGATGAAAGAGGATGAGGATTTAACCAAATTATTTCTTCGAGTGGACAAAATAGTTAACACCATAATAGGACTTAATTAAATCATTGATGGCTACTTTATAGTTCAAAAGGTTTTGAGATCTCTTCTACCCCGATTTGATGCCAAGGTAACAACCATTGAGGAGATGCAAGATCTCAACACATTGACATTAGATCAAATGCATGGAACACTAATAGCTTGTGAAATGTGAATTTCAAAATATAAACCTACATCAAGAGAGTCTTCTTTCAAAGCTAATAAGAAGAGAAATAAAGAACCAAAAGACTAGAGCTATGCATTTGATGAAGAAGAAGAAACTATTGTCAAAATATTGAAGGGAGGGTCTAGAAAATACAAAGGTAAGCTACCCTTCAAATGCTTTAATTGTTGAACAGTAGGTCAATATGCATCTAAATGTCCATATAAGAAAGGAAAGAATGAAAGTGATTATAAAGAAAATAATAAATATAGGAAAGCAAAGAAGAAAAATAAGTTCAAATAGAAGAGTTTCTATACTCAAGAACACAACAATTCCTCAAAAGATGAAGATGAAAAAATCCTTTGATGAAGAAGGAAAAAAAGAAACAATGAAGGATTTTATGCTTATGGATTTAGAAAATCTAAATTCAGGAAAAAATGAGTTTGATGAAGAAGATGTTTAATTAGACCTAAAGGGTGAATTGATTTGTTCATTAGAAAAAATTGAAAGGCTCAAGAAAAATAATAAGAAGCAGAAGCAGATACTTGCAAAATTTGAAGAAAAAGGATGAACCAGAAGATTCATCACTTCTTCTTCTTAAAGTAAAATTGGAAGAAGCAAAGAAAACTGAAGACACCTTATTACAACAGTTGGAAGAGAAAATCAAGGAGTGTGAAAAATGAGAAGAATAAATAGTCTCCCTTAGAAAGGAACTAGAAAAAAAAACAAAACTCAATTGTGTTATGCAACCAACTCACAAAATAGAAGAAAGAGATAGACCGATGACTTCAAAAGTAGCCTCTTCGAGGGGGAAACCTCCTTTACATTACATAAAATGAACAATTCTTGGATGATACAAATGACAAGACCTCCTTTCTATATATATGAGTCTAAAAGGTCTCAATATAATCAGAGGCGACATAACAATAATAATGTAAGGGCACAACAATAACAATAGTGGGCTACCATGGGGTACAATAATAACAATATGGGCACAACAATAACAATAAGGGGTACAATGACAATAATAATAAGGGGATACACTAGTATTATAGGGACCTAACATGCCCCTCTCCTTCAAAAAAGTGTTGTCCTCAACACTTGAGTAGTTTTGGATGCTTCTATATAAAATTCTCATCCTCCCATCTAGAATATTCAATGGGTAAGTTCTTCCACTTGATGAGATACTCTAAAATTGATCGATTTCGTAGTTGTCAAGTTCTTGTTTCTATGACTACTTCAGGTTTCAGTATGATTTTTCCTTCCTCGTCAAGTTCTGGCAATATTGTTTGAACTGGGAGCTTGTCACATATAACCTTCTTTAAGCATGAAACATGGAAAACTAGGTGCACTCGAGAAGATGCAGGAAGTTCCAATTTGTATGCCATAGTACCTGTTATCTCAAAATCGGACCCTGCTATGATCAGGTAGACTTCAAGTAACTATTTCAAACTTACTTTGGTTGAGGCTTAGCCTCCTCAACCTGAGATGGCTCTCTCAAAGGATTAATGATTTTTTATTATGAGTAAGATGGCTAACTCTTATGAAACAAATGTAAAAATATGAGTGGTGGAAACACAATTAGAAAGTATCCATTGGGTTTATGGAGTCAAATATGCTTCAGTTACAGTAAGGTTAGCTCTACATAGAATTCAGGGCATTTAGAACTCAATGCATGTAGGATACACCCGAAACACAAAGAACCAACACAGTTTACAAATGCATGAAGGAAATTAGAGCACTGTTAATGATTGCTGAGTAATCACACATTCATACCACTGTAGTTAATAGGAAGAGAACAATACAAGAAATTCAAAGCATCAAATTCTTTCTAATTCCAGAGAAGCAAAGCCAAAGTACTGTATTACTAAAAATAGAGTCTTTACATAAAACCAAATATGAGAGCTTTTCTGAATAAATTTCCAACCCTATGTACATCAGATGTTCTGTTATATATAGAGCTCTTTCCATAACTGAGATTCCTCCTCCAGCATGAGGGGAACTCGAATTCATCTTATTATGACACCTATTAACACTTTTAACTAACTATTAAATACCACTAACTGCTAAGTGGAAGTTCTAGAAACCTAATACAATTAGGAGTCTAACTCCACCTCATGTTGGTGATATTATTTATTAAAATCAAAACTCATTCTCTGACAAGTGGTCTCCTTCAATTTAGTTGTGGTAGATGTTGAAGCTCCTTACTAGTCCTTAATGTCTTATCCCTTTACTGCTGCTAAGAATTAGGAAACTGCCCCTGTTTTTCTGCTTTTGGTTTCCTCAAAGATATTCGAAACCAATGAACCATGTTGTTCTTCTTTAATTACCCAAAAACCTATTAGAGTGGCACATTCTTCATGTATTGTAAGCCTTTCCCATATACATGTGTGATGACAAAACCTCTTCAAAACTGTTTGAAAAGTCATGGACCATACTAGCGGTGATCATTTGTATTACAAGAACTTTAGAGTTCATATATTTTTCTTCCGCTTGTTTGGCCATTGCTGATTGCTTGCACATTGTAAATGATCCTTTTCTGAAACTCCCTTTCAAAAATTTCCCCTCAATCACTCAAAATTAGTCGACTGAGTTTAATTATGCATCTATAGCAGTTCCGTAGCACGCTAGGAAAAATGTTGTGTAATCACAAAAGCACAGCTTAAGCCAAAATTTGCATGTCTTGAGTCTTCGTTATATTGAAGTGTCCTTTTCAGCTACCCTGAAGCTATTCAAAACTGAACATGGTAAATCATCAAAATTTGTGACTTAACCTTACCTTTTTCCTTAGCTAAGGAAATCTTTCTCGCTGGCTTAGCTGGATCTTTAAATCTTCAATTTTCCTTTTCATGACTCTGATCCCAGCTCTCAGGTTCGTATTAACTTTTCTGATTAATTATGCTTCCTTTAATGCGGGAACTGTCCAGCTATAGTATTGGGTATTACAATCGACCACCTCGGGTATTTAAAATGTTTTGTCTTCCCACAGAGCCTCCATTTTATTAAACTGAGCTTCCTTGATTGCATGTTTCCTTGAGGCTTTCTTCAATCTAGCAATTTCAAGGTCTGCTAACCTCAACTTCTTTTTCATCTCTTCAACACTATATTCCTCCTGAGGGATAACTGTCTTTTTTAGCTCTTCATGCAGCTGTGAAGATGTTTCTAATCAAGTTAGAGGTATTTCATGAGTTTTTTCGATCTCCTCTATTTCACCTGCTTCTGGCAGCATCTCTTGTACCTGTTTCAAATGTCTTGTTATAGGTCTTCCCGGCTTAAAGACAAATTTAGCAACCTGATCATCAAACTTGAGATTTTTCGAGGATTTGATCTTTTTGGTCTTATCTTTACCTGATTTTATCAAATCTGCTTGAACCAGGGGAGATTCTTCAATATCAATAGCTTGTAGTAAGTCATTCAAATTTCCCTTTGAAACCGGGCTTTCCTCAATAACCACTGTCTTGCCTTTTTCTTTAGCTAACTCGCTCCTAGTCCTTCTTCTCTAAACTACTTCACTTGTAGATGATTCATGCACACCCTCTTTGATCTGAGTTTTCTCTTTCTGGGGCTTTTGGGGTGTGTCTTGAATTATCAGTATTCTGGTGGGTTCCTTTACCTATTTCCTAGCCTTCAATTTTACAAATCTCCTGGATCTTGTTTCTGCACGATGACCAATTGTTGGTGGAGAATTTTTCACAGCTTGAGGACTGAGGCCAGTTTCGTTCTTAAAACCAGACATAAATATGAACGTGGACCAATCCTTGTCTATTCTTTGGAGCTCATGCAAAATGATCAACTTGACTAAGTTGTGGTGAAACAATGAGGTCTCACAGGCTTCCTTCTTTAGTTGCACTTTGTCGCACATTTTGCCTAGGCTACGAAACAAGTAGAAAGGTAAATCAAGAGATATTTTTCCTGTGAAATGCAGCAGAAGCTTGAAGTGATATGAATACACCTTATTATATCTCCCCTCACAGGTAAAGTACCTTTGTATGCAGGTAAGTAAATTGGCATATGAGTCCTTGACATAATTTCTAGACATAGACTTGTTTAAATCTGAGTCAATGAACTTCGGCTTTAGAAATTCTTTGCAGGGGATCATATCAAAATTGTAATTTTTAAACCATCTTTCTTGTCCCCTTGGAATCTCAGTAACTGCGGATATTATCTCTGGTGAGATTTGTAATTCAAGCACCCCAACTTTTGAATTCATCCCTGTGAAATTCAAGGCAAATTCCTTGGTGATTTGCGCATGACCTCCCTGGAGTTTCTCGCAAAAATTCAAACATCCAACTTGCTTGAATGCATGCTCAACTTCTCTTTTCTTTAAGATAATGTCTAAACCTTTAGGTTCGCTCCTCAAACATCTACCTGACCTGTGCTCCTTTCTTTCTGTAGACCCTTCCATGAGACTCCAGCGTAATGAAAACTTGATAGACTGGCACTGTCTCAACCTTTGATCACTACCTCGCTTGATAGATGCCTCGCTTGAATACTACCTCACTTGACGTTCAAGGAATTCAAATTTAACATTTGTTGATTTCTCCCTCATGCAATGAATACAATCATAATTATGACTGTGAATACCTGGCTCTTCTTGAAACTTGCAATTCGAGCGTACCAAGGTACCTAACGACTCTAATAATGAAGATAAGTGGTTGGACATGATAGGCGAAGTGTATAAGCTGATAGTGGATGATGCAACCATAATGGAATTTGACAGATATGACAGCTAAGAAAAATTTGCTACGTATCCGCACGAATCTCTGATTTTGTAGCACAGCGAGTGTAAAATCTGGGTTATGTGCTACGAAAACACCTAAACTGTGTTTGCGCTATGAAAACACCTAAATCATTTTGTAACACATAAGAACCTTTACAGCAAGCTTGATACAGAGAATCTATGTAAGTTATGGGACCAATGGTGAATGAGATCGGACTATTGACCTTTATTTAATCATACTACCAAGACTCCTAAGACACTAAGACTTAGACACTAAAGTAAACATGGAAACACTAAACTCAGACTAACACCTAAACCTCACAATCAAACTGATGTGATCAATTTAGAAATTGCTTCTTAAGTGATAACAGTACCAATCTTTTGCAACACCTTGTATAGACCATAATACTTTGGTGATAATTTATTATCCTTCTTAGCTTGCTTGAGGGACATTTGTTTGTATGGTTGTAGTCATAGAAATAAAAACTTCTTTCGTTGCGATGTTGATCTACATGTTGTTTCATTCTATTCTGTGCCAAAGTGAGATTATCCTTTAAGAGTTGGAGAACTTTTTGTTGATGCTCGATGTCATCTTCCATTGCCTGAACCTGTTGTAGTGGCTACAACCACCCTCCAAAATTTTGCCTTAGCCTGTTTTGGAGCCTGCCTACCAACCTTAAACAATACTTTGTCTTGATTCGTCAAGTACTCAAGCTTCAGTGTTTTCCTCACACAAAGGCAGCCTGTCGATCACAGTTGATCCATTCCCCTCACAGGCTGCTTACCTGGACTTTGTCCATCTGTAGGCTGAGCAGCTTCCCCTTGAAAATTGTGAATTTATAGAGGGAAAATAGCCTTCGCTCCAAAAATTGCACAATCCTCTCTGACAGCTTGTTGGGCTCGAGGATTGCGCAATCCTAACAGCCAACCCTCCCAGCAGGATTTCCACAAATTTTCCCAGCAGCAGGCTATGCACTAGGATTTGCGCAAATCTTGGCAGAAGTCAGCTGCTCTACCCAGAAATTATGTAGACCTGCCAAGAAGTCAACCCAACTCCCATCCAGGAATGCGCATTTTTCCCAAGCAGTTGAGCACTTGCATGCATGGACAATCCGATTGACCAGTTCCACCAGGGACCGGGGAAACTTGACTTGCATGCATGCATGAATTGATCTTCTTGGAATAGCAAGAGACAACATGCAAAAGGAATCTCATGATTTAGGGAGTTATTTTTTAGTAGACGGGGGGTTATATGCAAAGTTGTTTTAGAAGTTTTCCTCCAAGAGTTTATTTTTCCTAGATTTGTGACATGCGCGTCATAAGACCAAACTTATATATTTGACGCATAATAGCTCATTCATTCACATTGATCTTAGATCTCTGACATCCCACAACACATCCAGGACTCTTCGACACATCCAACACAGCTATTCATGGGTAAGTGGCCTCAACTTGTCTTTTTCAGTATTTCTGTCGCTTTTTGTGTTTCGCTTGTGTGAGTGTTGTTTTCTTGATTTATTTGAACGCATGCTATCATTTACATATATTCTAGCTTTTCCTAGCTCTATTTCAGTTTTCGTTGCTATCTCACTATTGTAGAATGCGTGAAACAGTTTTGCACAAACGTGCGCCCAACTGGCGAACTGCCTCACCCACATGCATGTTGATCTGTCTGTTGATTCTTTCACTTATGTTTTGCATGCACTAATAATCACTTATACTATCATTTAGTGTCGCCATGCATCTCATGTCGTACTTTCTTTCAGTTTCCTATTGGCAAGTCAGGCCAACCTTGGCTCGGGCTTTGCCTTCACCAAGGCTTCATTGCGCAATCTAGGGAAGGAAGGCTCACCTTCCTCTCCAGATTTATGCATTCTTGACCAGCACTAGCCTCCAGGACTTTTTTGCTCGTTTAAGGAGGACAGTGGCTACTTGGCCTAAAAATTTACACAAATCTACTCGTGGGCCAGCAGTCCTTCCCAGCTAGAATTGCGCATTGCGCAATCCCAACAGCCAACTTCCTACTGGATTACGCATTTCGCAGATCCAACAACCAGTCCAGCCTCCCAGACTGTGTAGGTTTTAACCCCGTATAGAAATAACCTGCATACGAATTCTAAAACACAGAAAAAATAAACAATGCGAGAGCATAACACATAAAACACATATACACAGAGATTTTCCCACTGGATCCCAAAACTAGGACTACCAACTTGATTTTTCATTATGTTCCTTTCAATGTTACAATACATATTTATACATGCTGAAACATCCAACACCATGGACCGAAAACCATCACATCCAATACCATGGACCGAAAACCATCACATCCAATACCATGGAATGAAAAACCATCGCGTCCAAAAAACATGTGCGAAAATCATGCACAAAACCATAGGTGGGTTTTCCCAACCTAACATAGGGTCCAACACCAAAATTTTCCGGGGCGCTGCCTCGGACCCCATAAAGTGGGGTTACGGGTGCCCTTCAAACCCCCTGTTAACTACGTGGAAATAATATAACACAACCCAATAGAGGGGGCCTAAGGCAAAATATCTAGGTGCCACGTGGAGCGATGACATCATATTGGAGGTCATCATATCATGGGTTGAGGATGTTGGCACTTTGTAACACTTGACACCTCAAAAAGTTCTGATAAGGGGGCTCTGATATTGGGTTGGAACTAGGGTCGCAAAGACTCAAATAACCAAGGACGCTAAGCACTTGACAAGGGAAAATAGTCCCCAAAAGGATAAAAAATGCTCTAGCACTTCAAGGCTAAGTGGCAGGTCATGACCCTCGATCATATGTTGGGAAATGCGAGAAGGGCTAAGTAGAAGGAGCTCGTCATATCAGAGGTCGGCAACCGGAAGATTAGAATACTACACCACTGTGAAAATTATGATATGGAATTTCTCTGATAAGCACGGTAAAGAGATTTAAAGGCATATGGGTCAGCAGCTGCAAGATTGAATGCAAGAACAAAGGAGTTGGTCTTAGGAATAATGGCGACTGCCAAAGATCATTGGGTCAAGGCAGCAAGGACCAGGATCTGCGGGAAAGAGTGTTGGGTCTACCTTGAGGTGATACAAGCCATCTCTGTGCTTCGACACACATCTTCAATGAGTAAATGGAGGTATGGTACTAAAGAGGCAGTGTGCAGGTCACCTAAGAATTAATTTCTCAGCATGGAGCTCGACACAATCAGGCAATGAAACATTGTCAGGCCATTTTTTGTTTCTGCATTGTGGCAAGCAACTGATAGTTGATTGCTCCCAGCTCCAGAGAGTGGGGAAATCAAGTAGTTAAGACGAAAGTGACAGGTGACTGGCTGAACAACTATAGAGGAACATAATGGAAAAGACATGGCATGATCGAAGGCCATCACAAGAATGGTCGGGAGATATTTTCCTCAACAATCATTCAGTTTTCTTTATGTCTATTATTCTTCAATTTTTGCATTTTCAAGAACGGAATCAAATTTGATTGTAATCATTTTGGGCAGCAGAACCTTCACATGCAGAGATAGTTAGTCGATTAGACCGTTGGAGCTCGGCTGATATATTTTGTAATTGTTGTTCAAAGCACCCCCTCTCCTTATAAATAGAGGGAAGAAACACTTAAACAGGGTTCCCAATTTCTACATTATAGAGGCCTAAATTCTTCTTTTGCAAGTTATGAGATTTGTTTGCAAAGAGAGTGGTTCCACTTTGGATCAATTAGCTTTTTCAAAAGGTGCTCGGGTACATACAGTTTTTAAAAGTACTAGACTAGTGATTTGGACTCCATCTTCAAAGATTAATGAAGAAATTTTTTTATTCCAATCGAATCAATGTGGAGTATTTTTTCCCCTTTGTATATCATTTCATGTATGTCTTTCCTCTTATAAAATTGTGTAATGAAGTGGCCGTTTTCACTCTCTCATGGTTGTATGTATGTTGCTAAGTAGTGAGAACTACTTGTGTAAACACAGATTTACTTGTGTTATTTGATATCCTGCAGTACCTGTGTAATCACGGATTTACTTATGTTATTTGATAGCCTACAGTACCTGTATGTAAGCACATATTTACTTATCCTAATTGGAAGCAAATGTATTCATGAGGCATAGAGTTCAAAAAATTAATTCACACTCCACTTTTTCTGCATTTTCACCTCCTCACTCTTCCATATTTTTGTTGGGGATTGTTTCTTAGGATTATGTTCTATGTCCATCCCTCTGCATCGGTTTCTCTCCTTTCCTTCCTCCTATTCATCTATAATACAAAAACAATTTTGAGTTGTGTATTTTTGTGTGTCGGCCACTAGAACCAAGACATTTCTCTCTGAGATTAGCCATTATCTTCCAATTTGTTTGCTTGAGCTTACCTTGGTGAAGGGGTATTGAACCAAGCTCTAAATTATTCCTTTCCAAATTATGTGACATATGGAGTGCAGCAGAAAGCCTTTAGATAACCTTCAAAAGCACTCCTTTCAAATGCCCTAGGCACTGGTCTCATATCAACCCAGAGGTTGTCTCTAGGAGGCTTCTATCTGAAGCAATTGTGTGCCAGGAGATAGAAAAAGCTACAACAGTGCCCATAAAATATAAGGAAAAATATTTTGTATGTGAGATAGGCCAAAAAATGGTGGCACTTGTCGAGATTATAATTTCAAGCAAGACGATGTGGAGGTAGGTCAAGAACATGGAAAGAAATAGTGATTCTTGGGTTGACATTTTAAGGTAAATGCATTGAATATGACTAGTGTAAAAGTAAAAACCCCCATTGCATGCTCAAGTTGAGGTTGCCATTTAATATAAAATTATCAATAAGGTTTAAGTGGTTCAAGTAGTTTCTTGTGTGCTGGGTTGTGGTGAGAGGGTAGGCGGGGCTTCCATCAACTCTATTCATCATCCCTTGGGTTTATGGTATGTCATCAAAGCATTGTAAACCTTTAATAATTGGTCGAGAGGTTTATCATTTGACCTTGCCCCTGTTCTGTTTGAAAAGTTTGGGATTATTTGTGTTGTAACAAAATAAATGACCCCTTCAACTAGTGTGATAGGTTGTTGAGATGGTCAAATGTGGACTGCATGCCTTGAGTCACATGAAGTTAAGATTTTGTGTACCTACGTGAAGTAATGCTCAACTAGGAAGGAAGTGAATTGTATTATGTTGTTTCTTAACATAGTTGAGGTTTGTACATGGGCAGCCTCATATGAACAGGGGGGAATAGGTCTCAAAAGAGGGACTTTGTAACATAGAAAAGGGTCATATATTTCATAGAACATGAAATGATTGTCTTCTTGTACATGTACAAGCTGTGACAACTAGGATGTGAGTTGATAAAGGTAGGGAATTGGGAGAGATGGGACTGATGACATAGTTATGTGAGACATTAAATATTCATGAGACATTATCCAACCTCCTATATAGTTATTATACATAATAAAATATCCGATAACGAGGTTGGGTCATAGCTAGAAAACTAAATGACTATATTATTTTTTTAAGAGAGAAAGAGCTTGACTGAGCCATGAATAAGGATCTCAAACTATGAGTGAAAATGAGTAACATAGAGTAGGGTAGCTTGCTCGATTTTTTTTACTAAGGGTTTCTAGAAGGAAACACTGAATGTTGTGCATGCATGATAGTGAGCAACCAAAGCAGAGATGAAAAGGCAGAAAAATGAAAAGGATTAACCCCTTCACTATGGTCAACAGATCAAACAAATCTAATCTTACAAAATATAAATTGAAACCAAATTCTCACCATGCCTAAGACAAATATGTTATTCTATAGAATCAATGGTCATTAGTTTTCTCTTTGAGACCATCTTCTTTTGCAAGAACTATAGTGCAAAAGGGTAGTGTTCATGGTGTTGGACCCACCAACATGTCAAGCGATATCCCTAGTAAAAATTCCCAACTAGACCTTAGACCGTTTGGAGTAGAAGTCCTAGCAATGGATAGTACGGTATCACCTTGACTATGGTTGCGTCCAGAGGTAAGTAAGATGTCCTTGTTGGAAGCAACGGTGTGACATTACAACAAGTTAGGGAAGGTGCATCAAAGGTTCTAACACATGGAAGGGGAGAAGAGTGCACCCCTTAGAAGCCTATGATAGAACGCAGCTTGAAAGGGAACACACGAGCTGAAAGACATCACGAGATGGAAAGCAGGATAGTCGGCAATCCAAAGTGATGAGTTATACCAACAACACACTTCGATGAGATTCATACCAACACATACAGAATAGTCCATACATACATGCATAAATTACAACTAGATACATCGTTAAAGTAACTAGGATAGTCGAACTACAATAACAATATATGCATGAAACATGTTGGCTCTATTATATTAAAAGAGTGAACGTTCCAATCATACATACAACCATGACAGCCACTAGCCCCGATAGTGGAACGTTACAGTCATAGTCGTCCAATCCTCCAAAGAGATGTACAAGACATCACTGGGACTCGGATAGTTGTGGGAAGACTAACTTGGCGACATCCTCTTGATGATCTATGGTGGTGAACTAATGCCAAGCTTGGTAGTATGTTATGGTGTTCGCATACTCCATGGTGACATCCTTCTGAAAGCAAACTCTTGGCCTCCATTGCATCTGGTACACTGATTTGGAACCTTTGTCTAACTCTTCAGATAGCATGTGCATCATGGTCTTGATTGCAGTCGAACCAACGACATAATCTGCAAATATGTGCTGGTGGTTATGGGCATCAATTGCTCGAGGTACATGTCCAGCTCCAGTCGGACTTGGTTCTTTGCGTTCACCTTAGTGAGTGTGCCAATGGATGGGATCGCATGCATGTGCACAATGACATCCATGCTCCTGAACACTCGTGCATGTGAAGCCTATAAGGTGGTGATGAGCTGTGGGAGTTCCTCATAGTTCCATATCTGACTCCAGATGTGTTCCTTCAACTCCACTACCTTTGGCTTCATCTTCTTTGGCAAGTACAATGGGGCTCCCTTGTACCTCATTGTCCATATATGCATCTCATGGACAACAATGTGTATGTCTTTCAAGATGTGTGTTCTCCCAACACAACGTTGTTTCCAATCATTAAGATGGACCACTGACTTATGCATGGTGACAAAACTGAAATACATCTTCTGCATGACTGTCTCGAGGGACGTTACTTCATTAAGTATTGCTTTCTTCAAGTCTGCTCTAGCAAATGTTGTAGCTTGCTCTTCTCCATGCTTGGCCAGTTGCAACCCCTTAGCCATGCGCTCATTCTCATCTATCAAGAATATAACACTTGAGTTGGTGGCTTTCTCATATGTCTTTGTAGCATCGTCCAATGCAACTAGATGTCTGTGAAATCAGACATGATCACTCGTTATTCAAACTACGGAGGAGATACATGGAAATCCGGAGTGGGCACTCTGCATGACTGCACAACTCTGTGTTCTGGCTCATCGAAGGATATGTTGTGCACATCCACTTCTAGATTGTCCTCAAGTATTTTAGTGTCTCCTTGATCACTTGGGACTTGCTTTACTACCGGATCTAGTGAAGCCAGTGGAGTGACCTCTTGATCTTTGGGCATGAGGTCTATATCCTGATCTTGCTCTGGTTGAACCACATTCGTGTCCATCTGTTCTAACATTTGTTCAATCTCTTGAGCAAAGTCTTTCTCCTGCAACTGCTCACCCTGTTTTCTATCTGCCAGTTGTGATGAGTAAATAACATGTATTGGTGCAATTTCATTAATGTGTGCATGTTGTGCCTCCTTCCATTCATGTTCTTGTTGCACTTCCCTCTCTCTTCTGCAGAGCTCTTGTTCTTCCCTTAGTTGTTTCTTCAACTCTTGCAACTCCTTTTCTGCCTCCTCCATCTTCTGCTTCTCCCTCTATCTTTGTGCAATCATTTTGTCATGTTGTCACCTCTTTGCCTCAATCTCCAAAGCATCTCTTAATACAAGTGGATCTTCTTTGAACTTGCAGCTTTGCTCCACCTCTATGTTGTCGGAAACCTTCCTCTTGCCTTTGTCATCCACAGGTTTGTTGTGCTCTACTACTGCTGATGTTGCTGCTCTTTGAGATGTTGTTTCCTTGTGTGTTTTTAACCACTCTACAGCCACTCTGACTGGTTCATTGAGCCTTGAGGATTTATAGAAGTATCTCCATGTGTCTTCCTCAGGCCAATTACATGCTCTGTGGATCCAAGGATAATACACTTTGGCACAATGATATTCTACTAAGCGATGTGGGTCATCTAGATTGAAACTTCTAGTGTTGAAGGTGAACCTCTTGAATTCCTTTTTCTTGGCCTTAGCATGCTTGAGATTCTGGATCTCATACGACCCAATCCACAAAGGAAGAGCAAGCCAAGGTGCCTTCTTCTTCCTATGCAGTATCATTGACAACCTTGTTGAGATATGGTATGCAACAACTCGTATGACTAGCTTATCCATAAAAAACTTTGGTAACGCATATGGAACCTTCTCCGAGATGTACATTCGAATGAAGGTGCCAAGGGGTGAGGCATACCAATCTACTATGCTAACCAATGCCTCCATCATTTCTTGTAACATGCAAGGTGGTTCCTGCTCAAAGATCATCCTGTACACGGGGTGACGAAGTGGTCTAACAATTGTAGTATAACTCTAGAGAAGTTGCACTTGGAGAACAAGCTACAATAGGTGTGCACAGAGGTTTTTGAAGGTGTCCATGCCCAACCCAAGTTAGGGAATTGTTGATGGGCACAGATTGCATCAAGTATGTAAGCAAACATGAAGAGTGTTTCTTGCTGACTTTTGAGCGGATGTCGGGCATCTGTTACTTGTCCGTTTAGCTAGAGGGCCAACATGTCAGACCAACTAAAAGGTGTTCCTTCATTCGCCAGCTGATACAACAAAATCACCCAACTCTATGGGAAGGTCTTTGTACTCTCTTGGCCATATAAGCGGCATGTGAAGATGACCAAGAACTGATAAGCCTTCCACAGTATATTTGTCTTGTATAATTTGTTGGGTGTTGTCTTGAACTTAGACAACTCCCTTATCCAGTTATTCAAGATGTCTCTTGAGTTTTCATTGTTGTTGGGATTGATGAAGGGTGAATCCATTTTGATTACCATCTATGGCAACTGATACATCTCCTAAAATTCCTTCTACCTTGAAGGTAGCAATTTTTGTTCCACTGACACTACTCAACACCATTGTCTCTGGATCAGTATGTGAAACAATCCAGTGGATCATGTTCGCGCATGGAAATGCGGGATACCTACATGCAACCCAGTACAAGAAAGGCTTGTGTATGTTGACATAGACTCTACGATCCTCCATATTCTCCTCAAAGGTGCCTGAAAAGATGTCATTGATTTTCTGTCATTTGATCTTGATCTCCCTATCTATGAACATCTTAGTATCTTCGTAGATGGGCAAGATCATAGACACTTTCTCGACCACATCTCCAATTGCGCTCTCAATGGTGTCCTTTGACCCTTCCCTCTTGGAAGTCATTATACTTGTATTGCTGAGAGACTTATGAACACCTGTGATACCTGGAGATGAAGCAACACTCATGGCAAGAAAAGTGTCAGTTGAAAACCAAAAAAAACTTAAGGATTGACATGCAACACACTTGGGTGACTGACTGGAAGATTTGCGCAATTTTCACTAGGAGGCTGGGAGACTGACTACCAGAACTGCACAGAACACAATCCAAACTACCAGTGACCTGACTGACTACTGAAACTGCGCAAAGCACAGTCTAGCTTGGCTTGCTGAGGACTGGAACTGTGTAATGCGCAGTTTCAGTCAGTGTGACTGCAACCAGGAAAATTGCATTACGTAATTCTAAGGGCCAACTAAGGCACTGCCTCTTAGAATTGCATACATCACACTTTGGGAGGCTAGTGTGAGGAAATCTTTGTGCAATTTTTGGGACCAATGCAAGGCCTTCCATCCTGGAAATGCGTAGTGCAAGCCGAGCAAGGGAACGTTCGGGCCAAGGCAGCTCAGACTCACCGACGGGCGATTGAAAACAGTAAGGATGGAATGCATGTGCGAAACTGGGTGCAGACATGAGTGAATGAACATGCATGCAATAAATGACTGCAGGATTCAATAAGATGAGAAAACAATGAAGTGTGTGAAGCAGAATGTCGCAACGGCCATTGTTAGTGGAGAAATAGTGGCATGCATGCGACAACAAGGAAATGCACTGGAAAACTTGAAACAGTGCTTCTACAAGCTAACATGCATTAGAACGACAGCAAGTATTCAATGAAACCAAGTGAACATCACTCACACAAACCGAAATGAAAAAAGTGACAAAAAAGAAGCAAAAGACATGAAAAGTTGAATTACTTGGAAAAAGTTGGAACAAGTGTGCTAAATGTTCCTAGATGCATTGAGGATGCCAAAGCTCCAAGATCAAAGTGATGAATGAGTTCTGAAGCGTCGAAAAAATAGTTTTGACAAGATCGAGGCTTATAACACACATGACACAAATCTAGGAAAAAGTGATACTTGGTGAGAGGTTTCTAAAATGGCTTTTGCATGTAAACCCCAATTACTAAATATATATCCCTAAAATATAGGAATTCCTTGACGGTGTTGGACCCACCAACATGTCAGGGGATCTCCCCGATAAGAAGTCCCAACTAGACACTTAGACAGTTTGGTGTAGGAGTCCTAGCAATGGGTCATATAGTATCGCCTTTACCGCGGTTGCGCACAGAGGCAAGCAGGATTTCCTTGCTGGTAGCAAGGGTGTGACCAGCATAGCAATCCAAGGAAGGTGAATGAAGGATTCTAACACACGGAAAGCGGAATGAGTGCACCCCTTAGAAACCTGTGGAAACACATAACTTGGAAGGGAACATACGAGCAAAGATACATCACCAGTTGCAAGGCAAGTGAACCAACAATCCAAAGTAATGGTTAAACCAACATCACATCTCAACAAGATTCATACATACATATATAGAAAGATTCCATACATACATGCGTAAGAAAATAGTTACATATATCATTAGAGTAACCAAGACAACTGAAATACAATAATAACATATGCATGAAACGTTCTAGCTCTATTATGTTAAGAGTGAAAGGTCCAATCATATAGTACAACCATGACCAACCACTAGTTCCAATAACGGAATGTTACAGCCACTGCTGCCTGCTCCACCAAAGAGGTATACTAGCTCTGCACTGTGGAGAAGCCAAGGCTCATTGCAATACACTCCAAGTTTTCTCTAAGATACACCTATAGGAAGCTTGGCTCCCAAAAGCCTATACAATGAGTTATGAGGTTCTATAAGTAGAAAAGGATGGGCTGACCCTTGGCATTCCCCTTTGTGACTCTTCACCTACCCTAATGACTCTTCAACTACTACGTGATTGTTACATTCGACCATCAACACTTGGTCTTTCACTTTTACAAGATGTTGTATTACAATTTGCACATAAACCCATGTGAGACAAAATAGGCTTGAGCAACATATGCAAGCTATTACTAAGACTTTGACAGTTGTAGGAAGATCAACTCTTTGACATCCTCGCGATGATCAACAATGGTGAACTGATGCCAAGATTGGTAGTCTATGATGGTGTCTGCATGCTCAATGGTGACATCCCACTGAAAGATAACTCACCTTCGTCACATCTGGGTAAATTGATCTGGCACCTTGTCCAACTCATCTGCTAACATGCGCATCATAGTCTTGAGTGCAGTCGGACCAGCAACATACTGATGCATAGTTTGTGCACTGATCTCCAAGTCTGCGCTAGTGGCTACACGCATCAACTCATCAAAGTACATGTCCAGATCTGTTTGGGCATGGTTCTTAGACTTTTCCTCGGTGAATGTACCAATAGATGGGATCACATGCATGCACACAATGTAATCCATGCTTCTAAACACTCATGTAAGCAAAGCCTACAAACTGGTGATGAGCTACAAGAGTTCCTCGTTCTGGATCTGACTCCATATGTGTACCTTCAACTCTACCGCCTTCGACTTCATCATCTTTGGCAAATGCAATGGGGCTCCTTTGTATCTCATTGTCCATGTCTCCATGTGGTCAACAGCAGTTTGCAGATTTGAAAACATATATGCTCTCCTAGCACAACATTGTTGCCAACCGTTGAGATGGACCATTGCTTTATGCACGGTGCCGAATCTAGAATACAACATCCACATGACTATTTCGAGGGACGACACTTCATCCAGTATCACTCTCTTCAACTTTTCTTTAGCAAATGATGTAACCTAGTCTCCTCCATGCTTGGCCGCTTGTAACTCCTTAGCCATGCGCTCATTCTCTGCTATCAAGAATCGAACACTCAAATTGGTGGCCTCGGCATATGCTTTGGTAGTGTCGGCCAATGCTACTGGATGCTTGCGCACATCATATATGATCACTCATTCTTCAAACTAAGTAGGAGATGTGTGGAAATTCGGAGTAGGCACTCTTTGTGACTACACAACTCTATGTTGTGACTCGTCGAAATATATGTTGTGCATCTCTGCTTCTGAATTGTCTTCAAGGATCTCTATGTCTCCTTGATCGCTTGGGACTTTATCTACTTCCAGATCTGGTGAAGCCGGCGAGGTGACCTCTTGGTTATGAGGCATGAGGTTTGTATCCTGATCTAACTCTAGCTGCACCACATGTGTATCCATCTTCTCTAGCATCTGTTTCTCTTAAGATAAGTGATGCTCACCTTGTCTGCTTTGTGCCAGCTGCTTGGATGAGTCTAGAACCTGTATGGGTATAGTTTCATCGATCTATGCATGTTGAACCTCTTGTTGTGTTTGTCCCTGTTGCGCTTCCTTCTCTCTTTTGTGTAGCTCCTACTCTTCCTGGAGTTGTTGCTTCAACTCTTGCAACTCCTTCTCTACTTCCTCCATCCTTTGTTTATCTCTTTTCCTTTGTGCGTTCCCCTTGTTGCATTATCGCATCTTAGCCTTAACCTCCAAAGCTGCTTTAGTCACAATTGGATCTACTTTGAACTTGTGGCTTTGTTCTGCCTTTGCGTTGTCATCAACCTTTCTCTTTCCTTTGTCATGTGCAGGTATGTTACCCTTTGTTATTGTTGATGATGGTGCACTCTGATATGCTGCTTCACTAACCATTCCATAGTTATGCCGACTGGTTCAATGAGCCTGGAGAAGCTGTGACAATATCTCCATGGGTCTTCCTTAGGGAAATGACATGCCCCATGGATCCACTAAAATTTCACTCTCACACAGTGGTCCTTTACAAAGCAATGTGGGTCATACAGGTTGAAACTTCTGGTGCCGAAAGTGAATCTTTTGAACTCATCTGTCTCGGCATCATCATGCTTGATACTTTGTATCTTGTATAACCCGATCCGCAAAGAAAGAGCAGGCCAAGTTGCCTTCTTCTTCATGTGCAATCTAGCTGACAACCTTCTCGAGATGTGATAAAAAACTTCTTGCATGACGAGCTTGTCCATGGAAAACTTTGGTAAAACATGCATAGGCTTCTTCGCATTGTACATCCATATGAAGGTGCCAAGGGGTGAGGCATACCAATCTACTAAGTCGATCAATGCCTCCATCGATGCCTGCGACATGCAAGGTGGATCCTGCTCAAATATCATTTTTTACACCAGGGAAACAAAGTGGTCTACAACTATGTGATGATTTCGTGGAAGATGCATTCGAAGAACAATCTGCAATAAGTTTGCGCAGAGGTTTCTAAAGGTGTCCATGTCCACTTCAAACCTGGGAACTGCTGATAGGCACAAATTGCATATAGAAAATAAGCGGACATGTATATCTTCGCTTGTTAACCTTTTGGTGGATGTTGTGCTCCTGTCACTTGTTGCTTCAACCTGAGAACCAACATGTCAGACCAGTTACATGGCCTTCCTTCACTAGCTAGTTGGTCCAATGCAATCACCTAGATCGGCAAGAAGGTCTTTGTGCTCTCTTGACCATATAAGAAGCATGAAAAAATGACCAAGTACTGATATTCCTTCTAAAGTCTCTTCGTCTTGTAAACCAGATTGGTTTGTTGAAAATAATACTGAGAGGGGGGGTGAATCAGTATTATCAGGATAATTATTCTTTTTCTAAACAACTGATATACGCTACTTCAATTTAATAAACCAGCGTATGTACGCGATTATGCAGAAGGAAACCCGCGTATACAGAACATGCTTTTACTTTTCTTAATCTTTCGGATGATGATTGTTAGTCAGTGATGCATAATCAAATAACAGTATCCAGAGACAGTAAAACAGAACAGAAAGACAATCACACACAGGAACACCATATATAAGGTGGAAACCCAATGTGGGTGAAAACCACCTGCTGCAATTCGTCTCTATCTTTCTTTAAATTAGAAACTTCTGTTTACAATGTAC
>APFE030401759.1:75752-92538 GCA_000404065.3 Pinus taeda | reverse complement strand
ATTGATAAAATCGCCTTCCATTTTTCCTATATACCATGGAGATTCGCCCATTTATTATACTTACAAATTTAGGGGGGGTTCATAAAATTTTCCCTGCAGGACATGGCAGTGGACATAGAGGCAAATCTGAAAATCAGGGAGGAAAACCGCAAAGCAGAGCAAGAAGAAAGACTTCATGGTTGGTTACAAAGGTCAGAGGAAATGATCACAATGAAAGTGGAATGTTTAGAGCACCTGAACACATCTGTTTTGCAAGAGGAAAGTAATGACATTCATGGAGAAACCTACCACAAAACAGAGGACATATTCGTGTAGCCATACATGATGGAGCAATCTCCTGATATACTATATGAACATAACATCTTCTCTTCTTTCAACTGCTTGCCAAAGTACGATGAGTATGATGATGATGATGAGCATAATGACCAAATCAGCCTTGCAGAGGAGTCAGAACCTAGTTTGGCAGAAAGCAAAATTCAGGGTCAGCAGCCCAAAATCAATGAACAACATGCCTATCTCAACTATGAAGTAAAGGAGGAAAGCGTAGAAAATTTTGATTTCAGTGAAGGAACTTTACCTTTGTGTGTTGATTCTTTTCAATTTATTGAGGAGAACTATCATGCAGTTAATAAGCAAATATCAGCAAGTGTTGATATTGATCATCTCGAGGAAGCCCAAAACATTGTTCAAAATACATTACCTCTAGTTTTGCAGCCCCACAGGGCCATCAAATATCAGATTGAGTAAAATTCGAAAGCGGCTGTTCATAACCAAGTGATACAAGTGGATCCCCTACCTCTTTGTGTTCAGCCATCTGAGGTTTTCAAAGAAGAAGAGAAGCAGCCTCCACAGATCAATCAAGGGCCAGATGAGCCTGCTTGTAACAAATTGCAAATATAAGTTTAGGTTTTATATGATTCATGTGCTAACAGGGGGTATGATGAAGTAAAGAGGTGCTCTTCTCCACTAACAGGCTGTGTGCCCCAATATCAAAATGTTGATGACATCTCTATTCCAAGGCATGAAAGTGATCCCAAACTTTTGTACAGTTCTTTAATTCAGTCCGGCAATAATGTATATATGCTGCAGGACCCTTTTATACAGTTTCTTGTTTCAGCAAAGGAGGTCAGCGGTTTCCTGGTCTTCTCAAAGATTAACAAAGCCATATCAGATTTCAAGATCTCAATTTTTTTCACCAGCAAGCACAAGCAGCAAAGCTCGTTCATGCTTATAAAACTTAAGTGGCTGCACTGGTTATTTCATTTCACCTAACAGCAAAGTAAGTGCTGGTTAGAGTAGGTAGGTAGGATTTTAGTTTTCTGTTTGGACAGCAAGCTTGCTGCAGTTGAAGCCTGAAGTGAAGGCCATAAGCTCTTCAAGGTCTACTGTCATGCTCATAAATAAAGCATCCAACAAAGGAAAGTTTTCAGAGTACAACAAAAAGTGAAGATCAAGGCATTCTGACCTGCTGTTCTTGGCCTTTCACAAGGAAAGGCCATCCCCAAGTGGAGCCACTGTAAGCCTCCTGCTCATAGCAGGTATTCATCTTTCATGATTGACATTTTTACATGCCAAATATGTCATGCTCCGCAGGCTGCAATGTTCCATATTTGATACTCAGGCCAAAGAAATGTCCATGAGAGTCTGCCAGCCTAAGTGCCTCTGTTGTATTCCAATTTTGAGGAGTTATTCCATTTTTGAAGAATTTTCAGTTAAAGGGAGGTCCAAACAACTTAATCTTGGTCTCCCTAGGTTTCAATTTCCTGTTGTAGAATATAGAGAATCATTGTCTGCCCAAACAACTTAATCTGGGCAGATTCTTAGATAGGTAGAGAAGCAAGGGTGCTCAACAGCTTAATGTGAGCCCCTGGATGGAATAAGTATAGATGTAGGTAGGAGGACAGTAAATAAAAGAAAAAAGTTGAAAAGTTGGGTTTTCTATTTCAAGTGCACCCAAACCAAAAGAAGACAAATGCCAGGTAAAGCAGGCCGAGTAAGTAGTTTCGTGGTTGCAGAAATCAAGCTATGTGATCCATTTCATATTTTCAAGTGTTATATTCATTCAGATCATAGTTTTGTGGCATTTTCTCATATTGATCAGATCAGGAAAGGCATCTCTAACTCCCCCTTCTTATTTCCCAAATCACTCACTAACATCCCCTTGAGGACTTTGGGATCTGCCCAACTAGCCCCATTTTCACTCCATCCTGATTAAAAAACCAAGTTGACATCTGAGTTGGCTTAGTGAAAAGAAGCCACATTTCTTGTGTAAAACTTATCTTTACACTATCCATTTATTTCCTTATGCTTAAGTTTCCATTCTAAGCTTAGCATGCATCCCCTCCTTTGCATTCCAAAACCTCATACTAACATCTAACCCTATTATCTAGCTCCCTAAATCATTTCCCCTCCCCCTATTCTACGAAAAACTATATAAAAACCCCAAAATATTAAATATCCCACCTTATGGCAACTATAGCCAAATAAATAAAAGTCCGGGAAATACTAGGTCTATTTGGGGCCTTAGTATTAGCCCTTCCACGTTCATTTCCCTTGGGATTTGTTTGAGCTCTGGGTAAATGAATAACCGTGCTAAAACCTCTCCCCCGCCCACCAAACCATACCACACCCTCTGCGTACATTGCATTTGGATTTTATTAATGTCCGATTAATAAATAACCATAGTCCTGCGCCAAAACACATTAACCTCTAAACCTAAAGTCCAAAACCCACCCGAGGCCATGAAAAATTCATATTTATCGGGCACGCTATTCTGCTAAACCCCGTTCATCTCGCCCTCTCGTCCACCGTCAGATCACTCCCCACAGATCCGACGGCCCTCATGCATATCGGGCGCCCCTTCATAGCGGCAAGATAGTACCCGATGGTCGACGGTTTCATCGTCGTGCACCGGGAAAGCTGTCGGCCGCTTATTGCATCGGGCCACCCCTGACACATTCCGCTCCCGTACGAAAAGCACTCCGACGCAAACCACTTACCACCCTCCCTTGTTGCTTACGTCACTGCATGACGATGCCACCACCTCACCTGCCACTATACTGCACCCTGCTGCGTCACACTGCCATGTCACCCTGCCACGTCACCATGCTGATGTCATCATCCGTATTGGGTCCCACTGCTGACGTCATGCTGATGTCACCCGCCGTACCGCTGACGTCACCCACCGTACCGCTAACGTCATCCACCGAAAGGAAAGTGCGCAAGTGCGAAATCGATCTTCGGAGGCCCGGAATCAAATTCTGAGGCAGTTTTCGATGTGCGATTAGCACTTAGCGCTAATCGCGCATCGTTACGAGAAATAGGCCAAAATGGGGAATCTTTATTTTCTGCAGTTATTTTTGCCTCAAAAGGGCAGAAAAGGGGTGATTTAACAATTTTTAGCATATCAGAGAAAAGAAGAAGCCCAGATTCAATTGAAAAGTATCAGTGAAGCGGAAAAGAGTATCAGATCGACCATAAGGAAGCGGTGAAGCCATTTAAGGCTCTCAGACCATAGTTAATGCATAGTAAAGCCACTCAAGAGTAGTGGAACATAGACCAATGCGCAGTTATGATGAATGGCCAGCGCATAACAACAAAAGACAGATAGCCTCATTTTTGAAACAGCTTCCCCCAGCGCAGCATTAGATAGATACTTTCATTACTTATAAGACAAGTTAGGTTAACTGCATTTATTTCCTAAAAAATATCTTCTAACAGATCTTTGTTGTAGATATTTTGCCTATAAATACAGCCCTGAACAATGTAATAAGGGTTGGTGGGTTGTTTGGTTGATCTCTCATTTTGCTGCACTGTAAATATTAAGAACTTCTGTAATCAAAGATTGCTGGAATGCTTGCATCTGAACTGGATGGTTGTGCTTTTAATGGTTGAAGAGATTGGTATGGAATTCCCGTGCTTGCTCATGGTTCAATAAGTATTTCCTCCCTTCGTTTATTAGTTTATACATAGTTGTACCAAATATATATCACTATCTAAGTTGCATGAAGAAGGAATAGACCAGAATTGGTTTTCATGCCCTCTGTGCTCAATTCGTGTAGCTTTTCCATGTTTTCCTGTGAAATTAGTGATGAATATGCATTCTTAATTGCGCATGTTTAAGCTATTCCCTTCATTATATGAATGCTATCTGGGAATTCTTCATTGCCCCATACAGCTTTCATCCACTTTCCCTCTTAGGCTGGATGAGAGATCCTTAATTGCCTCTCATTCCCTAACCTCCATTTCATTCTTGTTCCAGCATAAATCATTGTGCCATGTGTAGCTATCCTGCTCCATATTCCCTTATTCTACCAAAGAAAACACACCCTTCAGTTCACAGTCATGACTCCATGCCCAATGGTTTGAACTTCTTACACTTTGCATGTCAACTATGTTTGATTAAGATCAACCATCCCACTAAACCAAATCAAAACCCATGTGCATCATATCTAGCCTAAAATCACCCCTTAAACAAAGTTAAATCCTAAACAGAGAGCCCTCTCTGACTGTTGGTAGGCTAGGACCTGCAGTCCAAAGATTGGTTTGTGGTTACCTCGGTCGTATTCCCTTGGGAGTCAAAGGGAACAACCTGAGTGATAACAGCTTGAAGACATCCTGAAATGACTCCTTGAAGGACCAGCACAGGTAGGTCCATGCAAGGGTGCTCTGCAGAGCACTTAGGCCCATACAAGGG
This sequence comes from Pinus taeda, assembly GCA_000404065.3. NCBI lineage: Eukaryota > Viridiplantae > Streptophyta > Pinopsida > Pinales > Pinaceae > Pinus > Pinus taeda. The sequence continues at coordinate 87,842 of APFE030401759.1, read as the reverse complement.
TACTCTGCAGAGTGCTTAGGCCTACTTTGACCTACGCTCGGTGATATTGAGTGAAATTCACATAGGGTTATGGGAATATTCTTATCTTCTAGATCCATCTAGAAGCTTCCCACACTTATCATATCCTGTGAGCTCAAAATTAGATAGGGAATGAGTTAAGTAACCTCCTATCCTCTCATCCCTTCCTCCATGGAAACTAAATCTAAGTTTGTAAGGCCATTCAATACCCTCATTTATGACCAAACCTCCTCCATTTGCCTATAAATTGAGCACTCATCTAAGTGATCAAGGGCTGGACTTTTAGAAGTTGTAAGGAGATACTGTTGGTGTGAGAATTGAGAGTATAAGCAAGTAGTGTAATGCTGCCAGAGTACTATGCTATTGATCTGATGTTGGTTGGAACCCAAGCTAGAAGAGTGACAATGGATTGGACTTCATGGTTGTAATTCTTCCTTCTACCTAATAAAGTTGTTTACACCTTTTTCCATATGCTTATCTTGATATATGATGTTTATATGTGTGAATGTATATGATTCCATTTACTTATAGTTGATATATCTCTTGCTTTGATTGGTTCTCTGTCTTCTGTTTATGCTTATAGGTACTTTTTGAGTGAGTTAAGTTTGAGAAGGAGCGATGGGAGTCAAACAAAGTAGACAAAAGGAAAGCGAAAGAACAAGTAGGTCCTTTTATTCCCTTTGTCTTATTTATCATCTATAAAAAAAGGATAAGCACTTTAAATCTGTTATTCTAGGTATAGCTACCTACCTAGGGAATTAGTATTTATCCATAGATACCAAATTCCACATAACAAATTGGTGACTCCACTGGGGAACGATCATCATTCCAGGTAGTTTATCCACATCCTAGGACACCCTAGTAGACCTTGCTTGCCTTCATTGTTCATATTTCAACCTTTTTGAAGTTTTTTGGTCAAAATTTGCACTAGAATGCCTACTTTAGGAAAGTGCTGGAATTAGTGCACCCTTGGTCAGGTTACAGTGCGTTGATAAATGCACCCTCGACTTAGAGACAATGCGTTGATTAGTGCACCCTTGGATTAGAGATAGTGCATTTTAGTGCATTGTCTCCTATTCGGACCTGCAATGATCCACCTTAGGTCAAATTTCCACCTTTGGATTGGGTTTTTTCCAAAATTTCCTTCTGTTTCTACTTGCTGAATGATCAATGAATGTTATGTCTCTGAAATCAACATTGTATTTCCTTTGCTAGCCCTACTTTGGATTTGATTGATTAATGTTTGTTAAATGATTTCTTTATCATTATCAATTCATTGTCAAAATTAGTTTATAGTCAATTAATCTTTGTTCAAAATAAAGTGTCATAAAAGTCTTCATTTCTTTCGAAACATAATTGTTTTAAAGTCTTTGTTCTTGCAAAAAGATTGATTGATTGTATATGCATTAGTTTCCTTTTGTTCATCACAACATTAAGGGAATTGAAAAGAAAAACTTGCATTGTGCATATTGTAGTTTGTGAATGCTTGATAGGAATAGTTAGGGAAATTGCATTAGATGTGCTCTTTGCTCTTTGTCAAAGATCTGATTGCTCTATCCCTTTCTAGCTAAGGTTTTCATTGTTAAAATTGAATGAAAAGAACACTTATCATATTAGTTGCATTCTAGTAATTGAAAATACATCACGTGGTGAACCTTGAAAGGAAAATTCTAAAGAAGATCAACTTAAAATTCATCTGAATTAACCTAATGGAGCGTTGTAACTTAACGCATAACATTTAGAGGTTCTAGGCTAGAGACGTGTTCTGGCATCGTAAACATAGTAGCTGCCGCTAAATCATCTATGATACATCCCGAGCGTGATACCTCATTCCACGTACATGAGTATATCATAGCTTGTCCACGTACCTTTGGGTATATAGGGCAGTGTTACAGTACATAAAGTATATGGGAATGCTCTCACTATGTGGTTTCACATTAGACAATGCTAAGACGGATTGGGCCTCCACCTACTTTCGAGTATATATGGGAGGACAACACTAGGTTTCTATCCATCCTTAGGTAACCGAGTCGGTTTCCTTGTACACTGTGATACACTGAACACAACATTTGGGGAGATTGCCTGCCTATACTTCTCGGTTTGCTGGGAGGTATTATGCAGTTCACAGTTACTTGGTAATCCTTTTGCCTAGATCATTCCTCTTTTGTTTTATTTTGTTATTTAGATTAAAATAAATTTAATAGACTATGGATAACATCCTCCACGCTCACTCCTTAGTTGATCTTAGGTTGAGACATATGGCGACAAATCCAGAGTCCACCGATCAAGGAATTCCTTTTGATGGGAATCCTAGTCCTTTTCCTCATTTCAGAAATATTGGTGCTCCTTATATGGCTACATTTTCCCTTCTAGGATTTACCATTGGCTTGCTAGTATGGTTTATCAGCCTCCTTGGTTCAAAAATGTCATGATTTCTCCGCAATCGAGTACTCCTCCAACTGGACAAAATCAACCTCCAGTTGATCCTAAAGTTGACCCTTTTCCTTCTTTGTTGGTTGTTTCTTCCTCCCCTTCTTCCTCTTCACCTAGTAAAAGTATTGGTACTAGTAACCAGGTGGCTAAGAAGAAGAAGAAAGGGAAGAAGAAGAAGAAGAAAATTCAGTAGGGGGGCAACCAAGCAACCATTGCTTTGAATGCAACTTTTGATGAGAAACCGTCTAATAAGCCTCACAAAGTTTGATATCCATGCAAAATTTGTATGGGAGACCATATTCTTCGAAATTGTCCTGATATTCCTTAGATATTAGAAGAATAGTATTCTCGTTCACATCATCCTGTGTCATCAACTTCTGGAGATCATCTGGGTGATACACCATCAACTAGTGGTAGTAAAGTTCATGGAAAGAAGGGTAAAGTTAATTTTCCCTGTATGTTATGTGAAGGGAATCACCCCATTCACCTTTGTCCCTATCTGGATGAAGCCAAAAAAGTGTTGGATAACCATCTTGCTTCTCCACAGTGACTTCCATCTGGTTACCAAAGACTATCCCTTAATCCTTCACTAATTGATAAAGTGACTGACCCAAATCAACTATCGGTCAAACCCACTCTCTCTAAATGTGAATCCCATGAGTCTATACCTGACCAATTACAGGTCGAGGAAACAGTTGACTCAATTTCACCTTCAGTTAATCGTACCTTTCCTAAAGAGAGGGAATATGATACCACTCAGGTTCTTTTCGTTTCTTCAGATTCCAATGAGCTTGGGGGCAATCCTCCTGTTCCATTAAGACAAGAGGAAAATCCTCTATTTCGCGTAACTCAAGGGGGTAATTATCTCATTCTTACGGTACCCCCTCCAAGTAGTCTAATCACTTCCTTTGATTGGAATCGACTGGCAGGATGTCATCTTCCTTCTTATGTGCCTTTCCAGATCATAGTACATGTTTGTAATATGATTGTATCTAGCACTATTATAGATGAAGGTGCATTTGTGAATATCCTTTCCTCTACTGCTTGGCAAGCACTCAGTGCGCCACCACTTGTGCCTATTACATAGAATATCTTGGCTTTTAACAGAGGAACCAGTCAACCATTAGGGATACTTCCTCAGTTTCCTATTACTTTGGGAGGAAAAATTGTTTATATCAATGTGATGGTAGTCCCAGGCCCTTTAGATTATAATTTACTTCTTCGGCGTGACAATGTTTACGACATGGGAGCTATTGTTTCAACACTCTTTCCAGTGATGTGTTTCCCGCATGAAGGCAGAAAAGTCACCATTGACCAGCTTTCATTTCCTGATCCAAATATGGTTTCTAGTCAACCATCTTCCCTAAATGGTCCTTTTGTCCCACTGGTATCTTCCCTACCACGGGTTAATTATGTGGCAACTTGTTTCATGCCTACATCAATGGACGATCAATTTCATGATGTTGTACATTATGTACTGGGGGCATTGGAACCAGATCTCTCCTTCTAGAGCATTGTTCTCCCATATCATGAGAACCTCTTGGAAGTCATGACCTCTTATGGGTTTTGATCAAGGGGATGAGCATAGTTCCTTGTCTTGTGTCAAGCTCGTTAAAAAATGAAACAAGGAATATGAGGATAGTTCCTGGTCTTGTGTCAACCTTAATAAAAAATGAAACAAGGAATATGAGGATAGTTTCTGGTCTTGTGTAAACCTCGTTAAAAAATGAAACAAGGAATATGAGGATAGCTCCTTGTCTTCTTTCAACCTCATTAAAACTAAAACCAAGGATATGAGGATAGTTCTTGGTCTTGTGTCAAGCTTGTTAAAAAATGAAACAAGGAATATGAGGATAGTTCCTGGTCTTGTGTCAACCTCGTTAAAAAATGAAACAAGGAATATGAGGATAGTTCCTTGTCTTGTGTCAACCTCGTTAAAAAATGAAACCAAGGATATGAGGATAGTTCCTCGTCTTGGGTCAACCTCGTTAAAAATGAAACAAAGGGTATGAGCATAATTCCTTGTCTTGTGTCAAGCTTGTTAAAAAATGAAACAAGGAATATGAGGATATTTCTTTTACTGTGTCAACCTCATTAAAAAATGAAATAGGTCCCAGAGCATAGTTCCTTGTCCTGTGTCAAGCTCATTAAAAAATGAAACAAGGAATCTGAGTAGAGTTCCTTATCTTGTGTCAAGCTCATTAAAAAATGAAACAAGGTCCCCTGGATCAAAGTTCCAATTTGAGTCGAGTCTTTCACTTGATCTCGTAAATGAACCTTCATTCCATCCACCTGATAGCTGTGAGTAGTCTACTTAGGTGAATGGAATGAAGCTTGTGGGGCATGCACCTAGAATTGAGTCATCATGCTGGGGGCATGTAAACCAATCTCAAGCATAGTTTTTTAGTTTCCAGCTTGTGTAAAAATGAAATTGAATTCAAGCATAGATCTCGTTTCAAGCTTGTGTAAACATGAAACTGAATCCAAGCATAGTTCCCTATGGTTCAAGATTGTGTAAAAATGAATCCATCTCCATTTTAACCCTCGTGATTGCCATTCTATCAGCCTTTTTTGTCATATGAGCCTTGGTTTTTCTCCTTCCATCATCACTATCTTCTTGGCCGATCATATGCCTTCACTTAGTTGATTTACCCTTTTTGAGGAACAGTTGCAATGAGTAGTATTATTAGCCTGCCTCTTCACATAAATCAACATGTTTTGAGAAGTTCCAACATCACCGAAACTAGTTACTACCCTAGATACCACTCGTTCCTCAAAGTGGAGTCCTCTTTAAGCTCTTTTCAAACTCTCGAAATATGAAAAGATTACCGAGCGCTTGTCCTTTTCAGCTTGTTAATGGATTCAAAACAACATCTACTCAGTATAAGTTTAACCCTTTTCTGGAATAAGATAGATTACTTTCAAAAAATGAATATGTTGATTGAACATGGTCAATAGGTTCTCTCTTATATTGTTTTACACTTTTTCGGACATGAGAGACAAATATACGAAAAAGAACTTGTGGAGTTTTATTTTTGTCCCTTTTCAAACTCTCTAAATATGAAAAGGATTGAGTTATGATTGTCGTTAGACTCATTAAAACATCAAATAGCGACAAACTTGTCCATCATGACAAGACCGAGTTTCACCTTCGCTAGACTCATTAAAACATCACATAGCGATGGATTCACCCGAAGGGTGGAATTATACAACAAGCATATGTTGTCCTCCTCAAGCTTGATAAAAATAAAGAGGTACCAGTTAGCAATGACTTGGGAAAATGGGAAAAGGGGTAAACCACTTTATGGCAGCAGGTCGCTCTTTCACATGACACTTTCACCTCATCATTGTGACTATTTGGGTTGGGTTATCTACTTGATGGTCATCATACCTATGGTCTATCACACCATCCATCACTTTTTTTTTGGGTCAATGTTGCCAATTCATTTAGACTATTTGGATTGGGTTATTTGCTTGATGGTTATCATACCTATGGTCTATCACACCATCCATCACTTTGGTTTTGGGTCAATGTTGCCAATTCATTTAGTGTCGTCGATATGTTCAAGAGAAGCCATTCAGTAAACTTAACCCTTTGCAATATTTATAAACCTTCATTTTCATGACCACCATTCCTGAACCTTGTGTCGTCAGTCACATTCTGTCTCCAAAAAAAATCATTACACTCATTTTGTGTCGTTGATGTGGGATACATCAAGGCCCTCCTGCGACGAGTCACTTCTTGTCGACATCAACACATTATCCAAGAAGTTGACTTAGAAACACCCTTCTAGTACCTTGAGGTTTGCATACATCAATGGAAGGTTTCTCACTTCCGGCGATAGGTTGACATCACTGGCCTTCGACCGAAAGACTTTGTATGGTGTTCGACATCAAAACATCCATTCACACCATGCAGAATGTACTGCAGTACCTTGAAGATCATTATCATTATTGGTGATTTCTCTTGCGTCTATTAACAACTTACATCATTGGCTGGTAATAAAACAATGTCTTCCCATGTTCAACTTCAGATCACATATTCGCATGGTTAGACTCGTACTTGAGCGAACGATTGAACGAGCTAGAAGACCCTGGATCTAGTTTCATCCATCCATGCTGCGATTTCAAGAGTACTAAATCATATGTATGATGGCTTTACACTGATGGTCATCCTTTAATGGGTCTATATATATAGACGGCTACCTATGTACATCTAATCAAAAGTTTATACGCTGAGCATGGGTGTGCCTTCCCTCAGCAATTCATGAAAAATCCAAAATATCATGATATTATGTATTGTAACTGATGTAGGTCACCATCCACTTTGGAACCTCCTCATCACATTGTAAAGCATATCACTTGACATTATCATTTTTGACTTCATACTTTAGGGAGTAGCTATTACAGATCCATTTGGGAATATCACTCCCATCATCTAGATCAGTACTATTAGGGCTCATCAAACCCTAATTAAGTTGCTACATGCCCTAGACAAGTCACCACTTTTAATGCCTCCTTCCCTGATAGTTTCATGGCTTGAAGATGTCTTGAAATGAATCCTTGAAGGACTAGCACAGGTAGGTCCATGCAAGGGTGCTCTGCAGAGCACTTAGGCCCACTTTGACCTGTGTTGGGAGAGATTGAGTGAAATTCACATAGGGTTATGGGAATATTCTTATCTTCTAGAGCCATCTAGAAGATTTCCACACTTGTCATCTCCTATCAACTTGAAATTGGATAGGGAATGAGTTAATTAACCTCCTATCCTCTCATCCCTTCCTCCATGGAAATTAACTCTAAGTTTGGAAGGCCATTCAATACCCTCATTTATGACCAAAGCTCCTCCATTTGCCTATAAATTGAGCACTCATCTAAGTGATCAAAGGCTAGATTTTGAGAATTTGTAAGGAGATACTGTTGGTTTGAGAATTGAGAGTATAAGCAAGTAGTGTTATGTTTCCGGAGTACTATGCTATTGATGTGATGTTGGTTGGAACTCAAGCTAGAAGAGTGACAATGGATTTGACTTCATGGTTGAAATTCTTCCTTCTACCTAATAAAGTTGTTTACAACTTTTTCCATATGCTTATCTTGATATATGATGTTCATATGTGTGAATGTATCTAATTCCATTTACTTATAGTCGATAGATCTCTTGCTTTGATTGGTTCTCTGTCCTCTTTTTATGCTTGCAGGTACATTTTGAGCGAGTTAAGTTTGAGGAGTGATGGGAGTCAAACAAAGAAGACAAAAGGAAAGCGAAAGAACAAGTCGGTCCTTTGATTCCCTTTGTCTTATTTATCATCTATAGAAAAAATATAAGCACTTTAAATCTGTTTTTCTAGGTATATCTACCTACTTAGGGAATTAGTATTTATCCATAGATGCAAAATTCCTCATAATAATGAGTAGAGGACCTATGTTGTTTTCCTACAACAATTTTGGTATCAGAGTCGACGACTTATAAGTTGAATTTTTTTCCATAACAAAATATTAGTGCGATCTAATTCATAGAACAATAGGATTGATGGAGCAAGTAAATTGTGCCTCATCAATATACAGTTTATATGTTACAAGGCTGAGGTGGATACACATCACCTACATGAGCAAAAATTCACAAAATGGCGCTAAGGAAATGGGTGATTGAGTTGACGGTTTGATGAAGTTTGTGTTGAGCGAAGGAATGTCTCGCTGCCGTGACAAAGAAGTATACAAAATTACTTGGGACGGTGCTAGCATTTTCTCCTCTGTTAGCGCAGATGGCTCTACGATGTAAATGATGGATCGATAAGATTCTTCTCAATAGAATTCGCAGGGTTTCCTTTGTGACAAGTTTTGAAATTTTATTAAAATTGCAATCGTTCTTCAATTATTGCCAATTATTGTTGAATGCACAGAATGCATGAGAAGTCACTATGTTAGGCTGATAGAAAAGAGCTCTTGATAATATTTCATGCCAAAAATAGCAACATTAGGCTCCACAGCCATGAGAAACCTATGAGATATATTTTCAGTAGTGTTCGGGTAAAAGAGCTTCAGGTGGAAGCTTCGGGACTACACACTTATTCACATACAATAGTTGTGTAGTCTATTTTGCAGGTGGAGATGCAACGTCCATGAAGTTGATAGTGTACCCCGCTCTTGATAATGTCATCATTGAATTGAGACCAAGATGGAGCAGTTAATTTAAATTGCATGGAAATTGTAATGGTTTAGTGAAAGAGTAGTTGAGGAACTGAAGTATTTTGAACTGGTGTGTAAGCTTGTGCATGGAGCCAAAAATATGCGTGGGTATAAATTCATGTATATGGAAACCTGTCTCGTTCAAGTGTAGGTATAGAATGGATTTTTATATAAAATGTTGGGCCATTGATCTTTCAGTTTGTTGAATTATTGAATGGTAGATTGCTAAGAGCACAAAGGAATCGTAGGACAATAGATCCAATTGTTTGAATCTAAAGATCCACATGGATATGGACTGAATTGCATAGGAGATTTATTTATGAAGGTGCATTGAAGGTTATCCAATGCCAAAGGATACTATATGAACAAAGAACTATGGATTGAATCTATTAATCAATAGTAAATTAATCATCCCACAGTGAAGTGTATCTTCATATGGTATGACATAGTACATACCCATTATGAAGAAAATGAAGGTAATGTATGAATGAGAGAGGATTAGTGGAAGGTGAGAGAATAAGCGCTCATTAAATTATATTATATTTGAGGTTCTTTGAAGTGGATTTCTACGATATAAGAAGTGGGATAATTAATATACTAGTATCAAGGTTGAAGTAAAGATCTATATGTAATGAGGTGAAAGAGTCTAGTACATTACTTTAAGGTCAAATACAAATATTTTTCTTTCTCTTTGAGAATATTTTTAATCAAGTCAAAATTAAAGAAATAAGTCAATTAAGTATGTTTGTCAAGTCAAGGCAAATCCTCATGTTACACAGTCTTTTGTCACCGTCCTTGTTATCCCTTCTCCCGCACATTGGAAGACCTATTCCGGGACCTGTGAGAAGTGACATAACCTAAAAACACCTGCATTATATCCCCTTGAGTATGTACTTCATATGCCCTGAAGACACCTTATGCAAAATACCCATAAATATAGCCCCTTTTTCCATTGGCGCTGTTCTACAGTGTATCACTCACACCAATGGGGGAAATCCTCCAAAGAGGGCGCACTAGCTGGCGCTCTGTATCAGAGCCACACTAGCACCAACCCAGTTGGGTAAAATGTTTAACAAACCAACTTGCGAAGGTTCTTTCTCACCTATTCATGAACTGATTCCAGTTTGAGTTAGCTCAGTTGGGCTTCGAATCTCCATGGAAGGGAAGTAGTTCTCCAACTCTCATGGAAGCTTCCTAATGATAAGGACAATCCCATGAATCTTGCGGATGATCTTATCTCCTTCTCCTCTCTCTATATAAGCTTGTCCTTTTGCCTTTGACAAGCTAGTTAGAAATTCTACTCTCCAAGCTCCAAATTCTAAGTCCCAAAGTCTGAGAATTGCTAAGCTCATGCTACAAGAGGCCTTGTTCATCCCCATAAGGCTATATCTTTAAGGAGGAGATCCATGCCCAAGTAACCAAGGAGAGAGGCTTGTTCCCCATCCCCTACAAGCTTTGCAAGGCATGTGTTGCTGATCACCCAACCAAAGGAGGATTTGATGTTAGAACTTGGTTGTATTCTCTTTTGTTATCAATAATAATAGATGACTATCATTATGGTTCCACTCTCATTGTCTTTATAATGATGTTTGAGTTGTATCCTTTCTGACTGATACATAGTTGCATTTCCTGGATTTTATGCTTGTATTTGTGTTGTTCTTTGCATGTGCAGGTGTCTGTTCACGAGGATCGTGAGGATTATGACCAGCTGAAGCAAAAGAATGGGAGCGACGACTCTTCTACAAATACTAGCGTTGGATCTGAGGTAGGCCCTCATCATCGGTCTTTACTTTGCAGTTAGGAACCTGTGTGTTAGCATTGTTTGATTGTTGCTAGACCCCATTTAGGCTAGTGGGATCGCCTCTGTCCACAGAGGGGATTTACCTGTACAACAATTTGGCGACTCCGCTGGGGAGTTGACTTTTGCCTTCTTTGTTTATCTTGTCTTTTTGTTTGATTTGTAAACTTTAGATGGAGCCTGAAGTCTGGCCAGATAGCCTTTGAAATGCTATTGCTTTGCATTAGCGAAGTAGATCAACGCTACTTCAGTCCATCTCTGGTTTGGTTTACGAACTAAACGGCTTGGAACTTGCCTTGTTTCTTGGTTATTTCCTTGGTTTATCCTGCTTGATTAGCTTTCTGGGTTGAATGCCTGTGTTGCTTCTTGCCTCTTGGTGTACTTAGGTGTCTTTGGTTTGGCCTTGGCTCTTTTGTTTTAATTTTTCCATGGCAAACTCGGATGGCACTATTTTATAGCATGACAGTCGCGCCAGTTGGCACAAGTTGCACATTTACAACCCGTGCCAATTCCTGAAAGGCGCTTGTTGCAGCCTGACAGTCGCCCCAGGCCTGTAAACTTTTGAAGTTTTCTTGGTTGTAAACTTTTTGAGCTTGGGTTTTGTCCTAAGTACCTTTTTCAGACTACTAGAGTGTGTTGGAGTGTGATTTGACTGGCTTTGATCATTACCCTTTGGGTGTTTGCTTTTTTCTATCGATTTCGCATTTCTAGCCCTAGGGCATCTAGTGGCCTTGTGAATCGAGCCTTCCTCAGGTGTTTTGATCTTTTTGTGGTCCAGTCGACTATTTTGTTTGCTCCCTTACACTTGTTTGGTAGTTGTGAATCATTTTGTTGCGTTATTTGGGTGATTTTCTTCGTCTTCATTTGAATTCCTCTTCGTCTCACTTTGAGCCTAGATCACACGACTCATTGTTGTCTTTGGGATATTTTTGGTTCTTTGGATGTTTGATTTGTGATTTGAGGAACTGAACGTGCTAGTATTGGATAGAATTTGCTTGTGTCATTTCTCAAAGTTGTTTAGTGCATTTTGCCATCATCGAAAAGAAAAATTTCTTTTGCTTTGAATTAGTTAATGAAAATTAGAACTTTTCATTTCGATTAGTGATTTAGTGATCTTAAAGAAAAGTTTATTAATTTGCATTAGCTGCATTAGGGAAGCTCTTTGTTGATCGTTTTGTTTGCATGAAAGCTCTTCAACTCTCTCACAATTAGAATTCATCGAAAAGAATGACATGTTTTGGCATATAGATTGCATTTAGGGAATTTTGAGAGATTACATACGGTAGGACCTGAAAACTGAAACTTAACACAAGATCAACTTTAAAATAAATCGAATGAATCTAAAAATGCATTGGAACATAACTCTTACATTCTAGAGGTCTAGGCTAGAGACGTGCTCCGATGTCGTTAAACCTAGTCACTTTTGTTTCCACTTAAGGTTGGGTGATTCCTCCTTTTGTGACTCAACTGTGGTCTAGTACGAACTTGTGCTCCCACGTACCGTCGAGTATATATGGGGAGACTCCACTAGGTTATCATCCTTGATCCACAGGAAGCCGTGTCTTCCGCCTTATAGCCCGTAACGCACCGAACACAGCATTCAGGAAGATTGACTGTCGTACGAAAAGTCCTTGGTTTTCATATGATTGCTAAGG
>APFE030401759.1:57855-75564 GCA_000404065.3 Pinus taeda | reverse complement strand
AGATCTTGTTTGCGTTAGTTTTGAGTAGGGTCTTTCCTCGTTAGCTTGTCTAGGATTTTTTGAATTCAATCATCCTGGTGGATCCATCGATCCCGTCTCCCGTCCCTAGTGACCAAGGGTCTCCTTCTTCTTCTGCTCCTGAGACACCGGTTTGTGGTGACACTTTTCCTGTTATTCCAAGTGTCCAACCGTTGAGCTCTCGTGCCCCAGAAGACAAGCTTCATGATCTGTTTTGGAACCCTATTTGGGAACCTTACGAAGAGGATTTTCCCTCTACTCCTACTGGTGTTTCGACCTCGATGGCTTCCTCTGATATGGAGGACAGATATCCTATAGCGAGTGAAACACCTGTTGTGTCAAGTATTGAGACTCCTATCTCGGCCACATCCCCAGTCATATCTACGCCCTACACTGTCACCCCTCTCGGTGTTACAGTGCCTTTACGTTATAGAGCTTTGAGGGATGCCATGGGCTCTAGGAACTCCTCTTTAGGTACCATGTGGGATCATAACATTATTCCCACTACGGGATCTTTTGTTTCACAAGTTCACAATACCGTTTTCACGTCAGTTCCGACCAATCTAACCGTTTGTGTCGCATCTTCGACTCCGGTTGCTAGTGCCGTTACGGCATCTTCGATCGTAACTACTGTTGCCGACCCATCCCGCGGTCCAGTACATAGTGGTCAATTGCCACATATATTCAAAGTTATTAGTGCCCCACCTTCTTCTGGTGCCATTCCAGCAGGGGGGCATATTCTCAATATTTGCATACTGTCCAGAATCCAGGCGTGCAAGGCCCTTATTATGACCCTGTAGGGCATCATTTGTATACTTCCTTGCTAGATGAGCCCGCTGTTGAGATTTCAGTTCCGTTGAATGTCGCTTGGGGTACCACTGGTTATGGTGGTGGCCAAATCCGTCCGGATCAAGGGCAGCCATACCAAGGACCATCGTATCAAGGTCAGCCATCCTACACGCAACCTAATTATAGGCAGCAGTATTATGGCCAAACCTATCCAGGGCAACCTGGAAGCTCGCAAGGACAACCCTCCCAGGGACAACCTTTGGCCTATGGTGGTCCATCTTTTACCTATCTTGGGCAACCCTCTGGAAACCCGGGACAACCTTATGCTCAACAAGGACAACCTGGAGTCTAGCAGGGATACCCTTCGAGTCAACCCTATGGGAATCCAGGATAACCTTACGCGCAACAAGGACAACCTAGAATCTAGCAAGGGTACCCTTCTGGGCAGGGTGGTCACCCTTACATGCAGCAAGGCCAGTCGACTGCTCAGCCTAGTCAGTCATCTGGTCCACAAGGACAACCCTTGGTTGTACAAGGACAACCTAAAACCCAACAAGCTTAACCTTCTGGGCAAGTAGGTCCATCCCCAACTCAACAAGGGAAACATTTTGGCCAGATGGCCCAACCTCAGTCTTCCCAAGGACATCCTTTTGGGTCTCCTCAACCGGGCATGCAGTTGGTCCCTGCTTCTCGAGGTCATCCCGGTTTTCAGCCCCATACTCAAACTGGTCTCCAGCCGCAAGGTGGGTTTTAATTCTATCCTTCTTACCAAACACAGCCTGGTTCCCAGGCTCAGTATGGATCCCAACAACTGTATGGATAGCAGCAACCCCAGGGGCAAACTCAGTTTGACCTGTATCAAAATTATCAACAGCCGCAGGTCGCTCCTTATCAAAATTACCAGCAACCAAATGTTGCTCCTGCAGGTCAGTATGGTAACCAATGGGGTGCTGGGGGGTAGATCCAGAATCAACCGTCCGGTTATGGATATAACCCTTATGGATAGAGTCCCTACGGATAGGGTCCTTTTGGACCTGGTCCGTCCGGACAAAGTTAATGGGGGCAACCAGCAACTAGGTGGCACTCTGGCCCTACCTCATATCCACAACCGGAGATGTCCTTCAACCTCAGCTACCATTCTTGGCAACGTTGGAACTGCCATATGTGTCTACATTAACCAATGATCCTATCTTGCATAACCCACACTGGCCACCGGTTCCAACCAAGATACCCGACGATTGTCCCAAATTTGACGGCAAAGCTGGAGAGGACCCTCAAGCCCATGTAATGACTTACCACCTTTGGTGTTCGTCCAATTCATGGCTTGACGATTCAATCCAGCTTCGCCTGTTCCAAAGGAATCTCACCGGCTTAGCTGCTAAATGGTACATTGAATTGACCCGTGCGTCTTTTCAAGATTTCAATTCATTAGCAATGGCATTCCTCACTCATTTTCAGTTACTCATTCGGTATGAGACGGGAACGCATCTCCTTACGTCTCTCAAACAGGACATGGCCACGTACATCTCTGATAATATACATGAATGGAGAAGGCATCGTCGGTTAATCAAGTTCTGGATTCCTGATCAACTCCTCACCAATTGGTTCATGACTTCCTTTGTCCCTAAGATCGCATGGGACATTGCTATGGGAGCTTGTGTGACTGAAGAGAAAGCTATCGCGCGTGCCCAGTACCTTGACTTAGTTTATTCTCAGTCAGGTACTTTATATGAGTATTTTCTTGATGCCCCGAGACCCGGTACATCCAAAGCTCCACCAAAGCCATCTGTCGATGGAGTTATTGGCTCTGTAAATCCGTCGTCAAAGAAATCATCCTCGAACCCTGGGAAGCAAAAATCGAATGCTTCAAACGAAAACACTTCTCAGGGTGGTTCTAATTCTGGGACTACTTCCAAGGTCAACGCCGTTCAGTCCACCATAGCGAACAAAGCCTCTAAAGGAAAGAAAAAGGGGAAAGCAAAGAACAAATCTGAGCAACCCAAACAGGACTCCTCCAAACCTCCACCCGAGGAAGGAGCCAAGCGTAAACCAAAGTATCCTTGTCTTATCTGTGATGAAGATCACTATACCAAAGACAGCCCAAGGCGGTCCGAGGTTAGTCGTTTATTGAAAGGCGCTCCTGGGATTCCTGCAGTTCTAAAAGAACCTTTCCCCTCTCAACAGACTCAAATGGTGGCCGATCCATCTTCGTCTTCTTCTCCCTTTGGTTCCCAAGTGTTCATGGCTGGAACCATTCCCGTTCATGTAATGAATCGAACAAAGGAATATTTGTCATCCTCCGGGAAGGAGCCTGAGGTCCCCTCAAGCGCTCCTCCATCTAGTTCTGGTCCGCTCCACATCAAGAGACCTAGTACTGAGACGCCCATCCGACCCCCTCCTAAAGGAGTACTCCGGAGATCATCTTACAACCCAAATGCTTGTGCTACCCAGCACTATAGCATAGTTGAGGACTTAGCGCAAGCTCCGTTGGCTATGTCCGCTTTAGAAGTTCTCCAAAGCTGCCCCCCTCAGAGGAAGTCCCTGCTATCGGCCATCGGTGGCATCGACCCAGCAGATTCGGATTTGATCACCTTCGATCTCTAGAGCCATGTCCCAAGGCTGCCTCATCAGATCGCCTTCCTCATACAAGTCATCATCAATTCGAAAACGATCCATCGTACGGTTATTGATGAAGGCGCATCAACAGGCGTGGGTATAAATTCATGTATATGGAAACCTGTATCATTCAAGTGTAGGTATATAATGGATTTTTATATAAAATGTTGGGCCATTGATCTTTCAGTTTGTTGAATTATTGAATGGTAGATTGCTAAGAGCACAAAGGAATCGTAGGACAATAGATCCAATTGTTTGAATCTAGAGATCCACATGGGTATGGAATGAATTGCATAGGGGATTTATTTATGAAGGTGCATTGAAGGTTATCCAATGCCAAAGGATACTATATGAACAAAGAACTATGGATTGAATCTATTAATCCATAGTAAATTAATCATCCCACGGTGAAGTGTATCTTGATATGGTATGACATAGTACATACCCCTTATGAAGAAAATGAAGGTAATGTATGAATGAGAGAGGATTAGTGGAAGATGAGAGAATAAGTGCTCATTAAATTATATTATATTTGAGGTTCTTTGAAGTGGATTTCGACGATATAAGAAGTTGGATAATTGATGTACTAGTATCAAGGTTGAAGTAAAGATCTATACGTAATGAGGTGAAAGAGTCTAGTACATTACTTTAAGGTCAAATAAAAATATTTTTCTTTCTCTTTGAGAAGATTTTTAATCAAGTCAAAATTGAAGAAATAAGTCAATTAAGTATGTTTGTCAAGTCAAGACAAATCTCATGTTACACAGTCTTTTGTCACCGTCCCTGTTATCCCTTCTCCCGCACATTGGAAGACCTATTCTGGGACCTGTGAGAAGTGACATAACCTGAAAACACCTGCATTGTATCCCCTTGAGTATGTACTTCATATGCCCTGAAGACACCTTCTGCAAAATACCCATAAATATAGCCCTTTTTCCATTAGCGTTGTTCTACATTGTATCACTCGCACCAATGGGGGAAATCCTCCAAAGAGAGCGCGCCAGCTGGCGCTCTATATCAGAGTCACACTAGCGCCAACCCAGTTGGGTAAAATTTTTAACAAACCAACTTGCGAAGGTTCTTCCTAACCTATTCATGAACTGATTCCAGTTTGAGTTAGTTCAGTTGGGCTTCGAATCTCCATGGAAGGGAAGTAGTTCTCCACCTCTCATGGAAGCTTCCTAATGATAAGGACAATCCCATGAATCTTGTGGATGATCTTATCTCCTTCTCCTATCTCTATATAAGCTTGTCCCTTTGCCTTTGACAAGCTAGTTAGTAATTCTACTCTTCAAGCTCCAAATTCTAAGTCCCAAAGTCTGAGAATTGCTAAGCTCATGCTACAAGAGGCCTTGTTCATCCCCATAAGGCTACATCTTTAATGAGGAGATCTTTGTCCAAGTAACTAAGGAGAGAGAGGCTTGTTACCCATCCCCTACAAGATTTGCAAGGCATGTGTTGCTGATCACCCAGCCAAAGGAGGATTTGACGTCAAAACTTGGTTGTATCTTTCTTTGTTTATCAATAATAATAGACGACTATCATTATGGTTCCACTCTTATTGTATTTATAATGATGTTCGAGTTGTATCCTTTCTGACTGATACATAGTTACATTTCTTGGATCTAATGCTTGTATTTGTGTTGTTCTTTGCATGTGCAGGTGTCTGTTCACGAGGATCGTGAGGATTGTGACTAGCTGAAGTGAAAGAATGGGAGCGACGACTCTTCTACAAATACTAGCGTTGGATTCGACGTAGGCCCTCATCATCGGTCTTTAATTTGCAATTAGGAACCTGCGTGTTAGCATTGTTTGATTGTTGCTAGACCCCATTTGGGCTAGTGGGATCGCCTCTGTCCGCAGAGGGGATTTACCTACACAACAAATCTCATCACTAATCCTTGGTGCTAGATTGATGCTCATAAGACTGATAGATGGATGAATAAACAATTCTATGAATTGCTTATAGGTAAACTCTTTTTTCTCCTTCATTCCCATTGTAGTCCAAAATATCACCGATTGATGGTTTCCTTCCTCATCTAGCTTCTGTAAGGTAAATGGAAATTTGTCTCCCTGAAAATATATGAAAAGCTATACAAGTATTCAAGCATACTTGAATGCTTCTTTAGTGTTAAACTGGACAAATTGCTCATGTATGGATTGAGCTAGGAATTGGCTGAAATTATAAATAATAGTGGGTTTGGAATCAGCAGAAAAGATAGATAAGAAAGCTAGGATGGCATCATTAACATATTGATCAGAGTTATAACTAAGAAGATAAGACAAAATAGTGGTGATTTATTTGGTTCTATTAGGGAACATGGATGAGTCATAAGGAGGGTTTCTTTTAGGCAGAGGAATATCAATGGCTAGGAAAAGTTCAAGAGTCTGGGATCTTTTAGTAAAATCTAGTTTCTGATAGGCTTCTATCAGGCTTTCATGGGAAAAAGGATGGGTTGGTGTAGTGTTAGGGGCCTGCAACATCGTTTCAATGGACTCAACATTGATTAAACAGAGGATTTCTCTTGTGGATGAAATAATTGCTCTTTGGTTGGGATCATAGGATTAATGGAATTTCCTGACAAATTCAGTTGCTCTGTGTGTTTGAGGGAAAATGTAGTGGGGAAGGAGGGAGTCCCAAAGTCCTATTTCATCAGTTTGATCAATTAATTGATCTTCCATCCAGCAATAAATTTCATATAAATCAAATTGAGAAGAATTATTAATGATTTTACAATCCCTATCGACCAGGGGTTATGGTGGAAGTCAACTTGTGGATGTACAAGATGATTTGGGATTTTTGCAACTTCTTTTCCCTTAGAAGGCATTTTATCAAATGAATTTGCAGACTGAAAATGATAGAAATGGAAAAATTGGTCTGAAACAGGGTGCTCACAATAAAAATAGTATGACTGAAAAAGACACAAGTGGACCTGGATGTTGACTTTCTTCTGAATAGGACAAAATAGTTGCTTAAGTGTCGGATCGTCTTTGAGATGTAAGGAGTCAAACTGTGAGTGATCAATTTGGTTACAGAAAAGTATTGTGTAACTGTTTTCATGGAGGAACAAGGCTTTTAATGGAACAATTGGAGTGGACCTGTTGAATGAACAGTTAAATCTGCATTAATTATCCAACGAGATTAATTAATGTGTCATTGGGACATAAATTTGTGAGATATGGTGAATTGAATGAACAACGGATATGCAGCAGTTGATTGGATGGAATACGGTGACATGGAGTGGAAGTAAACAGTCACATGTAAATCATGTTTGGGGGCAACTTGAGGTAGTAAGTCGTTTTAGGATTTTAAGTACCGAAAGACTAAAATGAGGCTAAGGTGCTTTAAGGTGGCGGTTTCAAAAACTTCCCACTTTGGACCCCCCCCCCACAATAAATTTTGGATGGCAAATGAGGCCGAGGAGGGATGTGGGCCATCGGATCTCGGGGGAGCATGCGGGATGAAAGGTAAGGTGGAAGGGATTTAACATGTGAGGAAAAGTGATGGTGAGGTCACGATTCTGGCCGATGTGACAGTTTGGTGTTATGGTGAATGAACATTTGAAGTTAGGATATTGCAAAATACATTGGTACTTAGAATCAATAGTTAATTCAAAACGCAACATCGCATGTACGAATTATCCAATGTTACAACTTAGGATAAAATCCTTTCATGCTCCAATTATTTCTCATATATCTACCTAACCTATATGCTCCTAATATTTTCATTTATTCATCCAAATGCATTTAGGCTAGCAACTCAATATTTCCTTTTAATGGCTAATCTACCTCTATCCCTTATTTCCTCCATTGGCTCAGATTAAGTTGTTGAGCCAATTTTATTTGCAACCTATTGCTACCTATTGAAAAAAATTTAAATAAAATCCAATCATGATTAAACTGTACAATTGGATTAGATGAACTAGGTGTGGCATTTAAACGATCTACACACAACCTTTATTTGCAAAAATAAAATTGACTAAGAGTAGTGGCATTTGGATTTGCAACACTTTCAGAGTTTATTGTTTTCTGCTTTTCTTTCTAACCTAACATTTTATTTTTGCCTTCATTTTTTAGGGCATCTATTTGAACATTTTATTTGATATGGACTAATTTGTAAAATATCCCTAACATTTTTTATTTAATATTCTTTTTGTCCATATCCTAACTTAACATTTTTTGAAATATAGTTTCATTTTTTGACTAATTGATACTAACTTACCAAAACCAAAAATGCTACAACACCCAATATGGTCACCAATTTGTGGTGCAGGTAAATTCTCAATGTGGACACAAACAATTCCTCTAGCCTGAGAGAGTGGGTCTGACCACAAACAAACAATCTATGGAAAATCTCCTTAAGCTAGAATCAATTAAGAGGGCCTACCTCTTAGAACGCTATTCCGCTTGGTGATGATCCTGCTTCCTCAGTCCAACAATCTTCTGTTTCCTTCCCTTGAATACTTGAAACAAGAAAACAACAACAACAACAAATGTGACAACATTTAATATTGTATTCAACCTACTTAATAGGTCAAGGAACATTAAGCCATAAAGATGTAAAATGACACTTCATGTAGGAAATCAATTGATAGTTGCATTAATATAAATCAGAAAGAGATTACAACTAGTGCCTTGATGTTGCTGGTCTCCTCTTACGTATCCGGGTTCCCACACTTCTTCTAGCACTTCATGGATAGCCCCAACAAATGGAAGTTTAAGGCCTCTTTCCCTATAGTCTCAAACCAAACCAAAATCACACTATTCTCCCTCAAACACACACTAGAAAGATATAACCTATAAATGAGTTGCTGGTTATTCACACTTGCTCCAAAACTCTAACTAGATTTTTCTTGGGAAAAAGAGAGGCTTATATAGCTTGGATGGAGGGAAGATGGCTCCTCTCATCATGGGAGAAGGTATTATCTCTTGAGGTTGTTCCATCCTAATAGGGAAAAGGAACCCAAATAGATTTCCTCAGCTCTATTCAGCCCAACCATCTACTAGACTTCCGTTACAAAGCTTCTAGACATGGAAGCTTTGACTCCTTATTTAAAAAATCTTCCAAAAGAGGATCAACGTGACTGGAAAATGGCTTAGTCGATCCGATCAGAGAGGGGGTTGGTTTTAACTTCTATAAATTAGTGCGAGGAGAAAACTGGTCAGTAGCGTCGGTCTTGTAAACTGGGATAGAAGGAAGATTCTTGGGAAATGATGCAAAGGGGAATTATTCTGCTCATGAAGAGGGACTAACTAGGGGTTTCTTCATGATGGGAAAGCATGTTGGGTACACTGTAGAGGTCCTCTAGGATTGTAGAAAGGGAGTACAGGGGCAGTGAAAAAATGCTGTGTAACAGAGGGGCAGCCGAGGGGAAGAAAAACCAAGCAGGAACTAGTAGTCCAAGTGACAGAGAAGAATATAAAAGGAGAACGTCCGTAAGGAAGCGAGGTTGATTTGTGAAGCTATTGAGGTTGGCATTGTGGAGAGGATAGTTGGCTGTGATAGGTTGGTATTA
Organism: Pinus taeda; assembly: GCA_000404065.3. Taxonomy (NCBI): domain Eukaryota; kingdom Viridiplantae; phylum Streptophyta; class Pinopsida; order Pinales; family Pinaceae; genus Pinus; species Pinus taeda. The sequence continues at coordinate 66,625 of APFE030401759.1, read as the reverse complement.
GAATGTAGAAGCTTAGCTGAGTAAGACCTTTGAGCTATAGAACAAGCCCATGAGTTTGTAAATGTACATTTCTTATATTCTCCTATGGCGAATGCCAAGATGTGTTGTAATGTTGTAATGCTAAATTAATATAAAGGAAATTCTAGATTGGTTGTGGAGCATAATGTCTATGAGTGTACATGATGTGGTGACCCACTTAAAATCTTGAAATGTCCTGTAAGATTCATGCATATAGTAATTTCTGTCTAGTAGATGGTATGATGTTATCTTGAATATGTGTGTAATGTTATATGTCTTTTATTGGTTGGTGCTTCGGTTGGTGCTTCCTTGACTCCATGAAGAACCATTCTTATTTATGGTTGCAGCATGCCTCGGGTGAGATTCCTTACCCCTTGGGTAAGGTGAAAATGCCGACATTATCCTAGACTACAATGAACCATTGTTGGCTCTTCATGCTTGAACCCAGGGTCTTCTCCCCCTGATGGCTCTTTCATGCCAACAATATTGTTGAATACAGTGTAGTTATTGAACTCTTGTGAGAAGTAGTTTCTTTTGGTATTAGGGATTTAGTTGTGAAGTTGGATTCGTAGCTCATTGTGTTACAATTAAGCGATCACTACTTAGTGAGAAATCCACAAATTAGATTGTTGGAGAGAAATTTTGATTTCATTACATATCAACATATTCCACGTAATTTAAATACATTAACAGATGCATTAGCAAATTTTGTCCTTGATAGGAATTTGCATCATTTATAAATCTGATAATGTTGTGGACACACAAGTAGGAAATAAAACACACACACACACACACACACACACACACACACCCACACAGATTACTCGGCCTAATAGCTGACGCAGTCTTGCAGAGGCTTCCACTATTTGTCTCTACCAACGTAGTGGAACATCATCAATAGTGGCATACTCTAGGACTCTATGAGTTATCGCCTCCAGATTGCGCTCCATCTTAGCTAAGGGGTTTGCCCCTTCTTAATAGTCTGCACCCACTATCTGATCTGAAACTCACCGTGCTATTAGAGACATGCTTGGTGGTCTCTCTGGTCCCACATTTACACATTTATCTCAAGTTGAGTCTCATTTTAAACTTTTACAAAAAATCATAAAACTTGAAAAAATCCAAAAACCAAGTTTTTACTTACATCGGTCCACTATTCTCTCGGTGGAAAAGGTAGATTTGGATCCCACCTAAAATTTGTACCATCATAAGCATAGTCATCTACCATGAGTAAAAGTATTTAGCATTGTAGCCAAATGAAAAATTGTGGTGGGTGATGCATATGCTGACTCGTTCCTCCTCGAGGCATGAGTTGACTCCATCGTGCAAGTCTCGGATCTTTGGGGGCAGGATCTGGTACCTCTTCCCACTGATACTAGAATAAGGGTAGTCACTCTGAAAATAAGGTCACCAATATCAAACCAAACCCGAATTGCTTCAGGTGTCCATGCTTCCCCTTGGTCAGTTGTCGTTTCATGTTTGCCAAAAGGCCTCCACACTAGTTGAATATGGTGGGGGTCAAACATGTGATAACATATTGGAACTAGGACTTTGAAGCCTCATGCAAGGCTTGCGTGCCAGATAAACACACCATAGTGAAAAAAATCATTCTCAAGATGAGGTTTTTGGTGATTGTCGCTATCTTCACCTTCCCTCCATTGGTCATTTCGGCATTGGGACAATGCCTCTGGACTAGATTCCATGTACTTTCACCTCCTTGGCGAGATTTAAAGAGTTGGATTGCTTCCCCTCGTTGGGACAATACCGTGATGAAGTAGATATCCATTTCCTCAAGTTCTAGTTCTTGGCCTTTTATGATGAAGATATCTCAATCTACATCCCAGAGACTGATAAAATAGGGCAACAATTCCATTTGAGCCCTTAACCATGTGGTCCTAAAGAATTTTAGTAGCCCAAAATTCCTCAGAGGGTTTATGGATTCAGGATCCTGAGTTTCTTTGAAGTCTTAGGCCTCATGGCCTCTTTCTTTCCATTCCAGGACCATGATCTCCCGCAAAACATCATTTAACATGAATTAATGCCTTTTTAATGGATTGAAATCATCAATTTTTGCTTTAATAGAGGTTTTTCTTCCCAAAAAATCCACCTCGGCGCCATTGTGCCTATTTTTACAAATAGAGCGATGGCATTGCGTGAGACTTTGGGCTTGAGTGTGATCATCGCGGGTCCAATGACCATACCCGCGATGGTTGTCGGTGCCCTAAAAATTTAAAATCATCCTTTCTAGCATAAAAATTACTATTTAAAATGCATAAAAAGATGATAAAATGCAAGAGCAGGGATGGGCCTCTTACCTATTGTAGATGGTTTGTGAAATGTTACCCTGAATCTCCTGTAATAGCCACTTGAAAATCAAGAGAATTAGGGCACAAAATGCACTTTCAGAGCTTAGTGTGGTAAAATGGTAAAAAATAAAATTACTTTTGACTATTCATAAGTTTTGCAAGTCATTTTTGTCAATATTCTTGTAAAATTTTAATATTTTCTCTTGATATCAGTGATGGGTGTTTTTTTTGTGCAGTTATAGGTACCTTCAAAGCGAGTTTTATTTTATCTCTTTTTCGGACTCATTAAATAAATGAAAAAGGAAACCCCCCAGAGTCATCTTTGAGCTCTTTTTCGACTCTCGAAAACAGAAAAGATGACCAAGTACTTGTCATTTTGAACTCGTTAAAGTAAATGAATCAACGTCACCTCATTATACGTTTACCCCTTTTTCAGGCTGAGATTGACTATTTACGAAAAGGGTACACCTTGATTGATATGGTCAAGAGGTTCCCTTAGATATTTTTTCTACCTTTTCGGATTCGAGGGATAAATTATGAAAAGGGACATGATGGAGTTTTCTTTTTCGTCTCTTTTTCAAACTCTCTAAGTATGAAAAAGGTACCGAGTTATTCTTACATTGGACTCATTAAAACTCTACAGGGAAAGACTCGTGACCATGATGAGACCAAGCTTCTCCTTCCTAGGGCTCATAATAATTACTAGGCTGGATTCATTCGAAGAATGGACTTACATGACAAGCATTTGGTATCCCCTTCAATTTTGTGATAAAAATAATTGGGGTACTCGCTAGAAATAGGAGGGGAAAATGAAGATGATACATCCTTTGTATAGGTAGCATGTCGCTCTTGAACATGACACTCTTACGCTCTTGTGTCAGGTTTGGGATAACCTCACTTAGTCACGTGTCCTCTCGAGTTTGGGTGATCCATTTTTCCTCTCATTTGATTATTCCATTTTGTCATCATGACCTTTAGCCCTATGTTGAGTCAAATGTTGCCACACTCTGGAGTTGTGTCACCAAAGTTTAGGAGAGGTCAAATATATAGTTATTTACCTATACACTATTTCAATCGTTGTTACAGTTCCATTTTATTCCTTGTTTCATGTCAATGATGGGGGATTCATCATTGCCCATGTTCGACGAGTCACTTCCTTTCGAATTCAACTCATTATTCAGGAAGTTGACCTAGAAACTCCCTTTAAGTGGCTTAGAGTTGGCATGCCCTAATGGCTAGTTCTTCGCATCCATCAACAAGTCTTCATTATTGGCTTTCGATCGGGTGATTCCACGAGTGTTCGACTTCAGCTTCATTATCACATTTAGAGATTGTATTGCTGTACATTGAGATCCATTGTCATTATTGGTGGTTTCTCTCGTACATGTTAATGGTCCACATCATTGGCCTGTAATCAGGTGGTTTTCTAGCATGTTCAACTTCAACAGATTTATTCGCATGTTAGGATTTATACATTGATCGATTCGGGATGGAACACAAGACCTGAGTCTTGTCTGTTATGACTCAAGATGCATCGAGTTGTATGTCATTCATGATTGTACACATGTTTCCACTATATGGATGAATGTGACCATACCGTTGGACTTTATATTTATGATGATCCTCATTATTTGGATGGCTGTGCCCATACCATGGATCTTTTCACATAGTCTTCATCATCTGGATGGCTACGTCCATGCTGTGGATTCATGTCTTGATCTCACATATGTATATGTTTATGCATCCTTGATTTGCAGGTCTCCTCACAGTGTGTGTCCACATCCTTGCAAGAGTTCATAAAGCATCTCAACCATCACTCCTCATTCTGCCTTCATGCTTTAGGGGCATCTGTTACACAATATTTTTTCACACCTCTTGCACTTCCTCGTGGCATACCCTAAAGTTCTCGAAACATGACCATTATACAATATACTCATCCACATATACAGATTAGATCCCTCCTAATACTTTGTTTGGAAAATGTCTTGAGCTTTACCTGAAGAAATAGCTCTTCAAATCTTAAAATGAGGGTCATCACTCTTATGAGGCTCAAAACAAGGATGGTCGCTTGTTGCACTGTACTTGACCAGTGATGGCATCACTTTGTTCCCTTGCATATCCACGATGATCCCAAAAACGTAATTTTCCCAAAGAGGATTAGAAGCTTCATGATCTAGAAGCTTCAACTTCGGGGGTATGTTCTAGGAGGTTCCGAATTTACCAATTTTTGAATTGCATATACAACATTTTTTCCAATTATCTCGGTAATCCAACTGTCGTACCTTATGAAAATTTGATTTGAAAAGGCTGCAGATATGGGTATCAATTTGAGGTGACTGGAGTAATAATGATAGATAAAGGTGGTGATTTATAGGAAATTTAAAAAGGGATGCAAGGTTCTGTATGATGACGGTCCAATCATCAAAAGTTAACAAAGCTCAGAAGGTTGGTACTTGTAAGGAAGGATTTCACACAAGTCTTATTTTCATCATGACTCCGATTGGGGTATATATTATCCCTCAAATAAAAAATAAGACTAGCCAAGTCTATAATGTTCTTTGTGCTTAAAATGTCATTCCTATAAGCGATGATAAAAGTAAAATTCTAATAGAAAGTACAATATAGAAGCCTAAAATCATTGCATTTAAAACTTAGAGATGGTGTATTAAAATTCATGAATTGATAGGGTTCTTGTACTTAGACAAAATTCTTGTTGTTGAACCTGCCTTTCCTGTACTGTAACTTATATTCCCACACCAAGAAAATATTGTGGTTCTTGTACTGAAAATGTTTTTAGAACTCTTTCGAGTAATACAAAAGCTAGACTTAAAAAAATTTGCAGAATTCAAAGGAGTTTCCTTAGCCAGTTTCTGGTGCCATTGTGCTTTTCCAATCTCATTAATAAATTCTCTGATGGCCCATCACATCATGCAATAAAATCATGAGGGAAAAAATAAGTGGGATAGGGGTAAAAAAATATTAGAAAGGGAAGGATATTATCAGGGGCACTTAAGAATGAGACCAATCCACCAAGGCGACAAATGAAAAAGGGATAGGGAAAAATTATTAGGGAAATAGAGGGAAGAAAGAAAATGGGATGTGAAACATTTTGAAGAAAAGGAGGGAATATTTTTGACAGGACAAAATAAGAATTTAGAGGAAAATTACGAAAAAGGAAAAGGAAGAAAGGCAGAATTATCACATCAATTTTTTTTTCCAAGTAGCGCTAAAAATAACTACAGTGGGAATTTTGTGTTACTTGCACAAAATTTTCCATGTCAACTGTTCCGAACTTGGATAAGGGCTTGGTCCTACATAAACCTACTTCTTTTTAGTGACAATCATCATTTATAATAATCAAGCAACATTCCTTTTTTATTGGAGATTGATCTACCCACCAGCATGCTGGTTTTCAAGCGGATCCTTCCATGACCATGTCAACAAGCTGATTTTCATAATCATAGGTAAATAGTTTTTCAATTTCTTAGTTTTCTGGTTATTATTATTATTATTGGAAAAGAGTTGATTAGATTTAGAGTAGGTTGGAATCACTACCTACCATCCTTAACTCTGACTGTTGCTGTACTTATTGCATAAAGTCTTCCTTGGTGAGGGGTTAAAAATATGCCTCAGGTCTATGCCCATTCACCAGAAAGACTAATTATTTTCCATCAATAGTTTTGATTTCTACTACCCCATTCTGAAAAACTTTAATTACTTCATACGGTCCCATCCAATGTGTACAAATTTTCCCCTTAAAATGTTTAAATTTAGAGACATAAAGGAGTACCCAATAACCTGGTTGGAACTGTCTTTTCTTTATCAGCTTTTCATGCCATTTCCTTCATTGTTGTTGTATTAACACATTTTTTTGAATGAAATCCCTCCTAAATTCATGAAGCTCATTTAGCTGCAATAGACATTGTTGTTGTGCTTTTGAGAGATCTAGTCCCAGTTGGACTACAATTCAGAAGGTATTTATCTGGAATTCAATTGGTAATAGGACTTGTTTTCCAGATACCATCTCATACGCTATGTGACCCATGCTAGTCCTGCAGGTATTTTTGTAGGCCCATAATGCTTCAGGTAATCTGTTGGCCCAATCCTTCTTCTGAAGATTTACTATTTTGGTAAGGATTGATTCAATTACTTTATTTGTAGATTCTACCTGGACGTTTTCTTGTGGGTGATATGCTGTGGATTTCTTGTACAAAATTTATATTGCTCCATAATACGTGTTACCAAATTAGAAATAAACTGTGGTCCATTTCAGTAACAATCTTTCTAGGAACACCAAATCTAGTAAAAATATCATTAAACAAAAAATCAACATCAACATTTTTCAGTAGCAAAATAAGAAACTTTAGCCTCTACCCATTTAGTTACAAAATCAATACAAACCAAGATATGTATTTTGTTTAATTATGTTGGAGCTATAGGTCCTACAACATTGATAGACCATTTTTCAAAGGGTTCAATCATAACTTGAGGACACAAATGCATTTCGTTGGGTTGAATAGGCTGGTCTATTTGCTGACAGTTAAACGTTTGACATATGCTTGGCATCTTTAAACAAAGAAGGCCAAAAATAGCCATCTCGTAAAATTTTATATGCAGTTCTCCTATCAGCAAAATGGCTCCCACAAGGCTCATCATGGGCATATTTCAATATTTCAAATACTTCTTCTCCTCACACATGTACAGAAAATAAGGTCGGGTCATGTGTAAAAGAGATCTCCTTGGATCCAGGAGTATGAATCACTTTTTTGGATAATAATCTGCCTCTCTCGGGTGGAAAGTGAGGTGTTGTTTTTCCTGTCACTAAATATTTATCTATATCAGTGAACAATGGGAAATTCATTGATACCGAAAAAAAAATACTCGTAAGGAAAATAATCAGCTACAAGAATTATCTCACCATGATTATTAATCTCGAAAGATAATCAACTACAAAATTGGCTTTCTTGTTCTATCAATAATAGTAATATTAAATTCTCTTAATAAAAGTAACCATTGAGTCACTCTATCGCTAGTGAAAGGTTCATTCATCAAATATCTTATGGCGAAATTATCTATATGCACAAATACTTCATAACCTGTAATATAGTGCCTGAAATTATTAATAGAAAATATCACAACTAAAAACCCTTTCTTAGTTACTGTATAATTCAATTTGGCAGGTGACAAGTTTTTACTGATGAAGTAAATAACATAGGGTCGTTGGTTCTCTTCCTATCCTAAGGTTGTGCCAATAGTAATATCTGAGGCATATGAAGAAATATGAAATGGGAGGGACCAATTAGGCCCTCATAGAAATGGTTCCTATACTGGTTTTTCCTTCACTGCCTCAAAATATTATTGGCAAGCCGTAGTCCAAGAGAACTTACTATCCATATCTAATAATTTGAGAAGTGTGGTATCTATCCTAGAAAAAATCTCAATGAATCATCGGTAATAGCTCGCATGTCCTAGGAATCCTCTCACTTCCCTTTGTGTTTTTAGTGCAGGTAGACATAAAATAACTTCAACTTTGGCTGGGTCTACCTAGATATATTTGTTAGAAATAAGATGGCACTACTTATCACTCAAATCGAGGTGGGCATCTTGGTAACAAAAAATCACTTTTTCTAAATTTTTGAGGGTTTCTTGGAATGAATCACCAAATACTGAAAAATGGTCCATATAAATTTCTACACACTCAAGGTGAGCAAAAATAGCCAAAAATGCCATTTGAAAGGTAGATGGCGCATTAAACAACCCAAAGGGAGGCACTTGATAGGTGAACGTCCCCCAAGGAGATGCGAAGGTAGTCTTATCTTGATCCATGGGTGCAATTTGTATTTGGTTATAATTGCTAATTCCATCTAAAAAATAAAATTACTTTCTTCCGGCAAGGGTATCTAACAACTAATCAATAAAGGGAAGGGGAAATAGTCCTTGAGAGTGGTGTAATTTAGTTCTCTATAATTGATGCAAATATAACATATTCCGTCTTTATTCGGGACTATCACCAATGGGGAGACCCATTGGCTGTCAGATATATGATAAATGAAATTAGCATCTAAGAGTTTTTGTAATTCTTCTTTCACAACTTCTCTTAGTGCAGGATTCATATGCCTTTGGGGTTTTCAAACAGTTTAGGTTCCCTCCTGAATATAAATATGATGAGTACAAGTTTCAGGAGGGATGCCTTTCATGTCCTCATAACTCCATGAAAATGCAAAAAGATGGTATCACAACAAATTCACAAGCTGCTCTTGTTGGTATGAATCCAGATCTGAACTAATGTGTAAATATTCTCCTGGACTAATGATTCGGATTTAAACAGGAACGCAGTAAAATACAGAGATAACCATATACACAAAGATGCAGCGGAAATAATACTTCATTTCATTAATGGAAAATACTAAAACATGCTTACAACCAGAAATGGAAATAAACCAGCT
>APFE030401759.1:42056-56239 GCA_000404065.3 Pinus taeda | reverse complement strand
CCCGTTTTGGGTAAATTGGTACATCAATTTCCCGAGGTCGTAACTTTGGCATACGATCTCCGTTTGACGCGTATGATAGCTCGTTAGAAAGATCTATCCGAGAAATACCACTTTGGGAAGGGAAACATCGGTCTATGGACCCATTTTTCCCCCATATTTCCCAAAAAACGTTGTTTAGGGCCTCAAAACAGCTCCGGAAGTTCAGGACCCGAAAAACTGCTAAAAATAGTAAACTGTGCTACAATTTAGGAAACTGAAAAGACTGAAAGAGACAGTTGTGGGGGTCCAAATGGGATAGGTGGGTGGCCACCAACATCCACCTGGATCAATTAATCTCAATGAGAGTGGTTTTGGGTTCAAGAGTATAGGTAGGTGCTACTAGAGTTTGTGATGAAGAAGGTTGAGAATTGTAACTTTCTTAAAAATCTATACTAAAGATATGACGAAGTGTATCAAAATTTGGCATTGTGTCTAACTTATTCAAGAAGTCTTGTATCTCAGACTCCTGGGTTGACTCGGTGTGATGGTGAATCAAAGAAATAGATCGAGTCTCCTCATCACTACTATCATATTCTAGCCATAAGGTATCTTGAAGCTCCTAGATAGATCTAGAAGGTGGGTACAAGGTGAATTTCTTCCTAGCCTCTCCATGGGAAATATACATATCACCAGAATGAAATCCAATGTAAGCATCTATCGTGGCAAGCGATGGTCAGCCCAAAATCAATGGATGCCCTCCAAAAAGATTTTTTGGTTGAGACAAAATGAAACCCACGAGGTATTCCCAAGAATCAATTGAAACAACCACATAATCTAACACACCATATGGTTTGATTTTAGATATGTCTGTAAGTTCAAGCACAGTAGGGGTAGGAGGAATATGAACCAACCCAAGTTGATCCATGGTTTTCCTAGTCATAACATTAATGGTTTCCCCTAGGTCTATTAACACATTTGGGACAAGGATATCTCCTATCTAAATAGAAACAACTGGATTTCCAGGATCTGTATACTTTTCCATTTGCACGCATCCTATCATCAACTCGGCTTCTTTTCCAATGAACTGAATGGTTTGAGGTTTTACTATTTTCCTTCTTGGCTTCTTAAGGTAGAGTTCCTTAATTATTTTTGTACAGATGGGGATGTATTTAATAGCCTAAAGCAAAGGGACCTTTATACAAATATTCCTAAGATCGAAAGTTAGACTATACTCGGGAGTGGGGTCATTCTTCTCCACAACTAGCCTTTTTGCATAGGAAGGATGGTTTGAAGAAGATGGTGAAAGCTCTGAATGTGTGGGAATGTGTTGAATGCTAACATCTATCTTCGAAAGATTAGGAGTTCCATCCTCATTTTTCTCTTCGATAATCACCCTAGATTGTTTTTATTTTTCTGGTTTTACTACCCTTCCCAATCTCAGTTGAAGGTCATTGCCCCCAACTAGCATGGCCTGATAAATGTGAGAAGGGAGGGAGCAGTCCAATGGAATGGATCAATTATATTGCCTTATTATTGGGGTTTTTGTACCGATTGAGCAAACAGTTGGGGTGGTAGAAAGGGTGGTGGTAAAGGAAATGGTGGCATAAGTTGACTCTGTTGAGGTAAAGCTGGTAATGATGGTTGTGGCATTAGATAAGGTGCATATGTAGTAGGATAATATTGTGAAGGTGCAACATAGGAATAATGAGGATAGGATGACCCCCTCCATCATTGTTGCCAATGTCGAGGAGGTTGACAATAATGAAAATGATTCCCATGTTTCCAAGATTGAGAGTGATTTGCATTATGATAGGAATATGATGGTGCATTATAACCAAAATAATGTGGTGTGCATTCAGGGATTATACTTGTACCTAGCTGGGGTCAAGCTTTCTGTGCTCCCATAGCATGAAATGGATCAGGTTTAGACTGCTCTCCTTTAATTGCTACTTTTAGTCTTGGTATAGAAGAGCATTCCTCAGTAGGATGTTTCCTTATACAAACCACACACTTATTAGCACTTTTAACATCGAGAAGACATTCTCTTACAAGATGCTTTGTCCTACACTTTGGACAATAAATAGACAATGACTCTCATTCCTCTACCAATTTTTGCTGAGATTTCAAAGAGTCTATTTGTTTACTAACAGTATTCATAATTTCAATTTTCATATTGTCCATTTTATTTTCCACAGCAATGATCATAGCATATGTAGATCAAAGTTTATGATTTCTACTTCGAATTCCTCTATCGAATCTAGATTGATTATGAGAGAGCTTCTTACACAAGTCACAAATATGATCAAAACTTTTCTGAGCAATATCCCCTTGTCCTAAAAAATTTAGTTTATTTCTAGCATTATCTGTAAGCCCACGTAAGAACAAGGTTCTAACAGTACTTGGATCAAATTTATTTTTTGACCTTTGGAGGATATATAGAAACCTTTCTAGATAATCTTCCAGGGTCTCATCATCACCTTGCACAATAGTGAAGATCTCATCCTGCATTTCTCTAGTTTTACAATATTCTTGATATTTAGTAAAAAATACTCCCTTCATCTATTCCCAGGAATCTATGGTATTCCCTCCTAATCCCATGAACCAAAGCATGGTTGAATCCTTGAGAATTGGAGGAAATAGTTTTAACTTTTGGGCATATGTGGAGTAATAATAGCTTCTACATAATGTATCAAATTCAAGTAAGAATGAATATGGATCCTACTATACCTTACCATGAAAATGAGGAAGATTTGATGATGGTATGTTCTTCGTTTGCACAGTTCTTTTCGGATCCATGATTAGAAACCCAAAGGTGGATTGTTCCTCATTTGAATGATTCGAGCTAGACCCCTCAACTTTGTCCTCATAATCTATCATTCATGTACCTTTGTGTTGTAGAAGCTACAACCAGCCTCCAAAATTTTATCTTAGCTTCGTTTTGGAGCCTCCCTACCAACCTTTTACATCGGTATGTCTTGCTTCCTCAAGACACTAGCTTCAATTATTTTTCTTGCAGAAAGGCAACCTCTCTATTAAAGCTTGATGCTTTCCCCTCACAGGTTATTTCTCTAGACTTGGTCCAGCTGCATGTTGAGAAGCTCCCTTAAGAAATTGTGTAATTCTGGAGGGAAACTAACCGTCCCTCCATAAATTGTGCAATTAAGTTTGGTACACTGCTGGGCTCTAGAATTGTGCAATTCTTCCAGTCAAGCTTCATCTAGAAAATTGTGAAATTACTACTAGCAGGGCTGCTTAGCCCAGGAATTGCAAAATCCTAGGCAGTAGTCAGCTGCTCTACCCAGAAATTGCGCAAATCGCCTGGGAAGTTAGCCCAAATCCCTTATAGAAATGCACATTTTCACCCAGTAGTTGAGTAGGCTCTTTCATGTGCAGTTGGTTTGACCAGTTCCACCTGAGACCAAGGAAACTTCAATTGCATGCATGGGCTGCTTTTTCGTGGAATAGAAAAAGAAACATGCAAAGGCATCCCATGATTTAGGGAGCTATTTTTAGCAACTGAAGGTTACATGAAAATATCATTTAAGAATCTTTCCTCCAAGTGTCACCCTTTCCTATATTTGTGGCATGCACGTCATGAGCTTAAAACTTATTTATTTGACACTTCAGAGCTCATTTATTCACATTGATCTTGGAGCTATGACATCCCACGACATATCCATGACTCTTCGACACATCCAACTCAACTATTCATTGGTAAGTGGTCTCAACTTGTCTTTTACAACATATTTATTTCTTTTTGTGTTTTCACTTGTATGAGTGTTGTTTCCTTGATTTATTCGAATGCTTGTTGTCATTTACATACATACTAGCTTGTACTAGCACCAGTTTAGATTTTGCTACTCTCACTTTTGTTGCATGGATGAAATTGTTTTACACGAATGGTCGCCAATTTGGTGACTCGCTTCACCCACATGCATGTTGTTCCATTTTTTGAATCTTTCATTGATCTCGAAATGAGATCTTAGACTAATATTAAGGTATTATAGACTCATGTGCATGGATTTGCCTACACCACTTAGTGCAACGGATCGAAACGATTGCGAATGATATAGACAATGAAGCAATTAAAAAAACATAACAGACACACATAACACAACAAAATAATCAAGGATTTCACCCAAAACTCCTAGGCTACATCTCGTGGTCCAGCCTTTAGTGGTGACCTCTCTATTATGTCTTCAAGAGCAGAGTTTTACAAAAGTGAGCTCAATTTGAGTCTCAACACAACAGTTACAAAACGACAAGAGTTTACTTAAATCCCTCAAGTCTCTCTGAGTACACATACTCTCCCTCTCTCTCTCTGTCTTTGTTTGCTCTTTGTCTCAACACTGATTACCTCTCTCTCTGTCATTCTATGGCTTTTAAGCCAATCAGTGTTGTCTGTTCATTTCCCCTTCTAGGCTCTTTGGCTTCCGACCTTTGTCTCAAACCCCCTCTGAGCGTTAACCAATCCTGGTGTAACGTCTTCAGGGATGGTGGCCACCTGTTCAACAATGGAAGGAACCATCGGTGCTTTAGAAATCCCCAAAACAGTCATTCTCTGTTTACACAGAAAAATACACAAAACACAGGAAAACCTGCCCAAACACGGTCTATCGGACCTGAAATATTATCTATTCCGCCCCATAATCCCTTCCAATCCATCTTTGGGTGCCATCACAAGTAATCATTGATCAACAGTTATTATTGATTTCAAGTGGCTTACGCACACGGGGATTACTCGCCCAAAAAGGGTGGTTTGCTCTCTTCGGTGCCCAGACATGTGGCAGCTAGTATATGGGCTCGGGCAGAGCCCAGCCAATACAACTTACTGCCTAAGGCCCATCTGAAATCCTTTTTGTTTCAGAACTGAAAAGATATATATTTCTACCCATAAGACTTGTTGGGTATGGCTTTCGCATATGTATTGGCCCTGCTCTTTTGTATCGCTCGGATGTGATATTATGACATCACAATCACATAGTCCCTAGGTCTTTGGTAAGTGCTCCTTTGTATTTTGTCGATGTGATATTGTGGGTTAACCTGGGTCGTCAATCTGTGCGCTTGATCGAAAATCCTCATTGACCCGCGCTAATTGTTGTCGCAACTTTCACATGATAGCCTCTGATAGCCTCCGCTTGCCATCTCCGATTGCAATATGCCAATCAGATTTGTACTGTTGATCGACCAGATTCGACGACTCGTGTGCATCGTTCTTTTGACCTCCGATAGGCTCTATTTTTCACTATTTCTTCAAGTTTTTCACCCCCGATAATGTTTTCCTCCATTTTTAAAGGTTCATCTTCTGCTATAGTTTTTTATTTTTGAAGTCTTAGAGGGTTTTTAGGATCCATTTTGGATCACGCCTTCCCACTCAAAAAGATTTTGGACCACCAAAAGTTCATTTTAAGCATCGATCAAGTGGAGATACAACTTCCTCACTTGTCCAATCTCTATCCATCTTGCACTGCCTGGTTTTGAACCTTTGAGTTCAATTCTCAGGTACTCAACATCCCCTCTACACGTAATTCTCACCTTCCTGTCCAGAACTGTGTCTTCCTGCAACTCATTGAGATATTCAGCCAACAAAAATCATCAATAGAAGAAAACCAACTTTGCTCTTTGGGATCTTCAATGAATGAAGGTTCGTATAGTCTCAAGTTCTCTGCATTAATGACTGAATAGATATACATATAAGATGGTAAATCAAGGAAAAAAATGTTTTCACCAATTTTCTCAAGTATCTTGAAAGGCCCATACCTTATTGGGTTTAGCTTCTTACCCTTACCTTGCATTCTATCTCTGCTAATGTACAACCAGATTTGATCACCAATTGATCCAAAATTGGATCCTTAAACTATCTTAAAATTACCCAAACTCTGTAAAAGCTGATACCGAAGTTTAAAGTCTTATGGATGTCAAAGCCTATCAGAAATAACCTCTGAGCAGCAACAATTTGTAGCCAGCACAGAGCAACGAGGGGCTTCGGTCAAAGCGCATTGACCAGTGGCTTGTGGGGATTGTGCATGGCGCAAAAATGGCAGTTAGGAGGCTCAAACTAGAAAATGGAGTCTTTTTCTAATGTGCAATTAGCACAATCATGCATCGCTGGGAAAAACCCCTCGAGAAGGAAAAGCCCCGAGCTCACGGTAACAAGGAAAACCTGAAAACCGTGGGGAAAGCGCTAAAGCGATAGGCAGGTCCCGTGCTCCAAAACTGGTGGTATATCGAGGGCACCCTTGGGCGGTAAGCAGATTTGGCTGAAACCGAGTGATTCCATTTAGTGCTTGATGTGTTTTCGGCGAATGAGAGAGAAAACGACCACTCATCGCACACTAATAGTCGAGCAAGTAAACCACGCGAAATGAACAAATAATGTTGGATCTGGGGGCTCCAGATCGAATGGCTGAGATTGCGCCCGATGGAGAAACTGGATTTGACAAGGGAATTAAGTCGCGACATAAAATTTGAAGTCTGATTTGACCATTGAGTTGGCAGATGAGTCATTCCACAATGAAACTAGATTACCGAACCGTCGAGGAAGAGCTGGTGCAATTCGTGAGAGGACAAGTGGCCACTTCCCTATGGATGATGGTGATGATGCAGAGGTAGGGAAATCCAAATGAATAGTAGCAGGTGAACTGAAGGGGTGGAAGAGGAAATGAACAATCGGGGAACGAAATGGTTCTAAGAGCCTCAAATAGACAGAGAGTAAAAGAGGAGAAAAAGAGAGCAGCCGGAGAAGTGGTAAGCAAACCTGGAAACAGAGAAACCAGAGCTGAGCTCACTGTAATAGGTGGAGCCACCAGAGGTTGGAGGTAGAGCCGCAAAGCTAGAGAGCTCAATTAACAACAGCATATGGTTGCTGGAATTGCTTGGAGGTTTAGCGACTCACCAAGGCATGCAAGGGCCGAGAGAAAGAGCTTAGAGAGCTAGAGCAAGAGCCAGAGTGAGCGCCAAAAGTGAGAGCTGAGAGCTAGAGCCAGAGCCAGAGCCAAAGAGCTAGAGCTAGAGTCAGAGCCAAGAGTTAGATTAAGAGTCAGAGCCAGAGCCAAGAGCAAGAGGTAGAAAAGCGAAGAGCTCCAAGAGCCAAGGGATAAGATGGTGTTTTGAGCCCAATGTTCCTATATAAAACATTGGAGTTAAGTGTAGGAACTTGTAAAAGATCTATTTCCATAATCCTAGAGAGCCTAATCAAGTTGATTAGAGATCAAGGAGATGTAGCCCAAGATATCAGGGTGAACTCCATATTATCTTATTGTATCATGTGTTTGTTTTTACTGCTGCTCTAACTACTGTTATATCCATTTGTATATCAATTTAAGTACCTTCCCATATCAGCACAAACAACAGATTTTAAAGTAAATATCCAGCTGAAAACAAATACGAACATACATCCATATTTTCAAGCATTTCTTAATTCCACATTGGTTAATCATTAAGACTTGGGAAATTTTAAAGCTTTGGAAGTGGGAGAGGTTCTTGTAAGTTAGACAAGAAGCCTAAGAGCCCCATTTTCAATTCAGGTGGGAGAGGTTCTTGTAAGTTAGGCAAGAAGCCTAAGAGCCCCATTTTCAGATTAGGTGGTATCGAAGCTTAGATTGATTAACCCCACCTTCAAAGAAGGTTGTATCAAAATGCTTAGTTGACAGGGAAAAGATTGCTTGTCTGAAAGGTGTTTTGACAGTCAAGTATTGATTGCCTCATCGATTGTATGCTTAGTTGCAAACTGACTATTGTTTGAGTTTGCAGAGGTGAAGGGAAAGTTATTGATAGCTCAGTCCAGGAAGGACAAGAAGGAAGAAGAGCTGAAGGCATTCTTCTATCCCAAAGCACCCCAAGGTAATCCTTGAAGCACAAGAGGTTGTTGCAAAAGGTTGCTTGAGTAAGCTCTTTAATAGTCTTGTTTGAAGTTCTTTTATGCATTTTGAAAATGACAACTTCTACAAGTGAGTCCTCAAATTCTTCTTGCTCCAAAATTTCCTTTAATGGAGACATGAAGCAAGACTTGTCCACTATGATGGATATGGTGAGAGAAATGTATGAGGATGGAAGGAAGAGAAACATACTTAGAGAGCAGTTGAATTCCGTGGAGGAAGAGAAGATGGTTCTTTCTGACAAATTGCAGGAAATGGAGAGGCAACTTCATATTGCAAGTATGAACTTGAAAATGATGCATGAGTTGGAGTCACAACTCTTTGTTGCAAAAGAAGCCTTGGCCTAGTATCATCTTGAAGAAGAGGTAAACCCTTCTTGTTTGTCTTCAAATTCTTCTAAGAATTCTTATATTGGTTCTTTTGAAAAACATACCAGAGGCATAGGTTCCAAGCTAATGTCCAAGATGGACTATGAAGGAAACGGATTGGCCAAAAATGCACAAGGTATAGTTGAGTCAATAATGGTTGAGGAAAGACCTAAGTATTTGGGTCTTGGCTATGGATAGTATTATGGAGAGAATTCCAAAGCTGCCATGAAGGCCATCGAAACAGTTCCAAAAACGAGTTTCATTGCAGGTCCTCTACCTCAGAAGTGTGAGGATTGTATTAAGGAGGAATGCAATAGCTTGGAACATCATTCGCATGATGCAGATGTTCAGGAGCACATACTTGAACCAGAGAGTTTTGGAAACTTTGACAGCCTTGAAGAAAGTGATTTTGTTCCAAAGGGAGCCACTTCTTCATTTGCCTCACCTCCTCATGAAGGCCATAAAGGTGAAAGAGGCAGGTATAAATCTGGTTCTAAAAACATTCCTTTTGATTTTGTATAGCA
Source organism: Pinus taeda (assembly GCA_000404065.3). Lineage (NCBI taxonomy): Eukaryota > Viridiplantae > Streptophyta > Pinopsida > Pinales > Pinaceae > Pinus > Pinus taeda. Next base: position 47,491 of record APFE030401759.1, on the reverse strand, counting down.
TGTAAAAAGTATTGCATGTTCCTTTTGTGGTTTGGATAACCATTATGTTTCTAGATTTTGGAAGAGGATGGCCACATATAGGAAACTTTTGAAGGAAAAGAAGCAAGCAGCCAAAGGTCCATAGGATAAGGCAAATCATGCTATCAAAAGGATGCACATGTGTTGCACTTACTGCCATAAGCAAGGGCATCTTGCTGAAAGGTGTTGGACCTTGAATCCAACACTACTTCCACCAAAGCTAAAGGAGAAGGTGGAAAAAAAATGGCAGGGAAGGAAGTAAAGGTTCCAAGATTGACGTGGTTCAGGATAATTCACAAATTGATGCTGATGTACAAACAAAGGAGGGACCTTGGAAATGGATTGATAAGAAATGGTTAGAATTCTTATCCAATTAAGGTTGCATGTCTAGTGATGCATCTGTTTGCATTTATTTGTGGAATAAATGCAAGTTGCAGGATCTTACCAAATGGTAAATAGAAAGAAGTTGAGTGGGAAACTCACTTTATTGCTGCAACAATATGTTCATTTCAGTTTCGAAATTATAGTGTACTTAAGCGACAGTTGAAATATGGAATGCATACCTGAGCATGAGATGCATGTGATGCTGGCTTGGGAGAAGTTAACTTGGTTTCTAAAATGGAGACAAGAATGAAGTGTTTCGTCTTTTGGAAAAGAGTCCCAATGGTCTTTTCCTACATGCTTGACTTGAAGGGTCATTTGTTGTAAAGGCATGTTTTATTAGCTAATCATTTGTATGGACATATAAGACATGGAAGGGTTCACAAGATGTGAAATCTGTTTCTTTGTTGAAGCAGGAGTTAGCCCATGCAGTTGTTGTTTGTATACCTACTGTTGTTGGCAACTTTTCAAATAGGTACAAATGAAATTTTTGTGGAGCAGATGTACTTCACATTTGTTTGAGCCACCTTGGATCAAGGATCAAGGAAAAGAAGCTCAAAATAACTTTTGTAAACTTCACAGAAGAAGTTTTGCATGAAGTCAAGGATGAAAACTATTCTTCCCGAGACGACGAACCCATCCAAGAAGGGAAGTGGCTAGAGATTTTGGCTCAGAGGCACTATGCGAAGGCAAGTGTAGGGAGGCTGAAAGAAGAGGGTGTTATTACTCTTATTTACTGCTTAGATCAGTATATAAGTCTTTTGGTGGACCAAAATTTATTTTAGTGGGAAGGTGTGATCCGAAATTAGATCCTTAAACTCTCTTAAAGCTACCCGAACTCTGTAAAAGCTCATACCGAAGTTTAAAGTCTTATGGATGTCGAAGCCTATCAGAAATAACCTCCGAGCAACAAAAATTTGCAGCCAACACAGAGCAATGAGGACCTTCGGTCAAAGCGCATTGATTGGTGGCCCATGGGGACTGTGCATGGCACAAAAATGGCAGTTAGGAGGCTCAGACCAGAAAATAGAGGCTGTTTCTGATGCGCGATTAGTGCAATCGCGCATCACTAGGAAAAACCCCTCGAGAAGGAAAAGCCCTGAGCACATGGTCACAAGGAAAACTCGAAAACCCTTGGAAAAGCGCTAAAGCGATAGGTGGGTCCCGCGCTCTAAAACCTGCGATATATCAGGGGCACCCTTGGGCGGTAAGCAGATTTGGATGAAACCGAGAGATTCCATTCAACGCTAAATGCGTTTCCGGCGGATGAGAGAGAAAACCGCCACTCATCCCACGCTAATGGTCGAGTAAGTCAACCATGTGAAATGAGCAAATAACGTCGGATCTGGGGGCTCAATATCTAACAGCGAAGATCACGCCCGATGGAGAAATTGGATTTGACAAGGGAATTAAGCTGCAACATAAAAGTTTGAAGTCCAATTTGACCATTGAGTTGGTGGATGAGTCATTCCACAATGCAACTGGATTACCGAATCGTCGAGGAAGAGCTAGCATAGTTCGTGAGAGGACAAGTGACCACTTCCCTGTGGACGATGGCGATGACGCAGAGGCAGGGAACTCCAAATGAACAGTAGCAGGCAAATCGAAGGGGCGGAAGAGGAAATGAACAGTTGGGGACTAGAATGGTTCTAAGAGCCATGAATAGACAAAGAGTAAAAGAGGAGAAAAAGAGAGCGGTCGAAGAAGCGTTAAGTAGACCTGGAAGTAGAGAAACCCGAGCCGAGCTCATTGTAATAGGCAGAGCCACTAGAGGTTGGAGGTAGAGCCACAGAGCTAGAGAGCTCAATTAATAGCAGCATATGGTTGCTGGAATTGCTTGGAGGTCGAGCGACTCACCAAGGCATGCAAGGGCCAGGAGAAAAAGCTTAGAGAGCTAGAGAAAATAGCCAGAGCAAGAGCCAGAGTGAGCACCAGAAGCGAGAGCTGAGAGCTAGAACGAGAGCCAGAGCCAAAGAGCTAGAGCTAGAGTTAGAGCCAAGAGTCAGAGCAAGAGCCAGAGCCAGAGCTAGAAAGCCGAAGAGTTCCAAGAGCCAAGGGATAAGATGGTGTTTTGAGCCCAATGTTTCTGTATAAAACATTGGAGTTAAGTGTAGGCACTTGTAAAAGAACTATTGCCATAATCCCATAGAGCCTAATTAAGTTGATTAGAGCTCAAGGAGATGTAGCCCAAGATATCAGGGTGAACTCCATATTATCTTGTTGTCTCATGTGTTTATTTTTACTGCTGCTCTAACTACTGTTATATGCATTTATATATCATTTTAAGTACCTTCCCATATCAACACAAACAACAGATTCTAAAGTAAATAACCAGCTGAAAACAAATAAGAGCATACACCCATATTTTCAAGCATTTCTTAATTCCGCATTGGTTAATCATTAAGACTTGGGAAAGTTTAAAGCTTTGGAAGTGGGAGAGGTTCTTGTAAGTTAGACAATAAGCCTAAGAGCCCCATTTTCAGATCACCAACTTGGAAGCTATGCTCAATCTGATGCTTGTCATGCCTTGCCTTGTACTTGGCCTGGCTTCTTTCAAGTTGTTCCTGCACTGCCTGGTGAATTTCTTGGATTTGTTTAATGAACTTGGTTTCTTTGTCCACATCATTGTGTCCATCAATTGCTATGTCTTTACTAATACAAAATCCAAGGGAGACTTTAGTGTAAAACCAAAACAAGTCTCAAAAGGAGATCTTTGTGTAGAAGAGTGCTTGGCATGATTGTAAGCATGTTGCACATAATACAAATGTTCATCCCAAAGCTTGGGATTCTTGCTGGTATAGCCCTGAGCAACTGGACCACTGTCCTATTGACCACCTCTGTTTGGCCATCTATTTGTGGATGAAATGCTATTCTCTTCTTCAATCTCGTGTCCATCAATTCCCATAGGCTTGACCAAAACTTCCCAACAAATTGGGAATCTCGATAAGATATAATGGAAGTGCGTAACCCAAAATGAACCCATACATGCTGAAAGAAAAACTTTGTTGTTTGTTCAGTTTTAATCTGATTGTTACAAGGTATTAATATACACATTTTGCTGAGCCTGCCCACAATGACATACAAATAATCATGACCTTTTCTAGATTTTGGTAGTCCCCCAACAAAGTCCATGGAAACACTTTCCCAAGGACGAGAAGGAACTGGAAGTGGAGTGTACAAGCCTAGTTTTCTATTGCTAGGCTTGATTTTAGCACACATGGTACACCCTCTAATATATCTAGAAATTGTTTCATGCATTATTGGCCAATAACATAACCTTTGTAGCTGTGCAATTGTTTTACTTACACCAAAATGACCTAATATAAGAGAAGTATGTGCTTCTCAAATTATGTTAACTCTTTCACTTTGAGGAATACATAACTTTCCCAAATGATATAAGAGTTGGTCCTTAACATGATAATCCAGTTCTTCTACTTGTTTGCTATGACTTAAAGTTGCATATATATCTTTAAAATCTACATCTTGAGCATATTGTTCAAAGTAGCTTTCATGCAATACTGAGTTATGCTTAAGTATAGTAGATGCATTTATGATTGGCCTTGATAGCATATATGCAACCTTATTGTGTATTCCCTTCTTATATCTGTTGACAAGATGAAGCTGTTGTAGAAAACCCATCCTCCTATCGTGTCTTGATTGCTGCAATTTAGTTTGTGAGTGTAAATATTGAAGTGGTTGATGATCTATATGTATAATTGTTTTCTTTCCCATTAGGTAATGTTTCCACTTTTTCACACTTTGTACTAATGCATAAAATTCTTTATCATATGTGGGATAATTAACTACTGCAGAAGTAAATGTCTCAAAATGATAACATATGGGTTTACCGTGTTGCAACAACACTGCTTTCATGGCATAGTCATTGGCATATGTTTCAATCTCAAATGGTCATTGAAGATCTGGCAGTGCTAGTACTGGTGTTGTACTAATTTATTCTTTCAAGGTGTCAAAGGCTTTCTGCTATTTGCCTCCCCACTGAAACACCTTTTTCAACCCTATTAAAGCATGTAAGGGAGATGCAATCAAGGAAAAGTTAAAAATAAACTTTCTCCAATATTGTGCTGCGCCTAGGAAACTCCTAACTTTTGTAGCAGATTTGGGTTTAGGCCAGTTCACAATGACTTCAACCTTAGAGGGTTCTGTCTTCAATTCACCACCCCGTACAATATGACCCAAATAATTTAAATTTTTTTTGCCAAATTCGCATTTTGATAACTTCACATAGAGATTTTCTCTTTTCAAAACATCTAAACTCTGCTTTACATGCTTCAAATGTTCTTCCCATGTTTTACTGAAAACAAGAATGTCATCTAAATATGCAATTACAAAATCATCAATAAAAGGTTGGAGTACATCATTCATAACTCTCATGAAAGTGGCTAGAGCATTAGTTAAGCCAAAAGGCATAACTAGCCATTCATACAGCCCTTGCTTTGTTTTGAAAGCAGTCTTCCATGCATCTTGTTCTGCAACTCTGACTTGATGGTAGCCACTACGCAAGTCTAACTTGGAAAAGTAAACTGCTTCTTTCAGGTGATCTAATAGATCATTAATGCAAGGAAGAGGATAACGATTATTGATCGTTATTTTATTGATGGTGATGTGCTTGGTATTATGAACCCTTTATTGAGAAGCTCCTGTACTTTCTTCTTGATCTCTGCATTCTCTAAAGAGGATAACCTATACAATTCGATGTTAGGCAATGGAGCATCTTGCTACAAATGAATATCATGTACTATTTCCCTTTTGGGTGATAGACCTTTAGGTTCATGAAATAGGATATCATATTCTGAAACAACTTTATCTAAATCAACTTTCTGTTTGTTGGGTTGTGTTATATTCTTTCCACATAGTTAACAGGGGGTTTGAGGGGTACCCGTAACCCCACTTTATGGGGTCCGGGGCAGCGCCCCGGAGAATTTTGGTTTTTGGACCCTATGTTAGGTTGGGCGGACCCACCTATGGTTTTGTGCATGATTTTTGCACATGTTTTTTGGACGCGATGGTTTTCGGTC
>APFE030401759.1:22333-37805 GCA_000404065.3 Pinus taeda | reverse complement strand
TAATGAAAAATCAAGCTGGTAGTCCCAGTTTTGGGATCCAGTGGGAAATCTCTGTGTATATGTGTTTTATGTGTTATGCTCTCGCATTTTTATTTTTCTTGTGATTTAGAATTCTTATGCAGGTAATTTCTATACGAGGTTAAAACCTACACTGTTTAGCATCACAACCTTCAAATACATTGGTTTTATCAGGGTTATTTTCCTTTACAACCATTAGTAAAAATTTCTTGCATGAATTTACAATTATTTTCATCTGCCCTGAGTTTATGAGCTCTTATAATATATTCTATTCCATCTTTAGTGAGTTGATACTTATTTTTAGCTCTATAGAAAATGGCTTGTCTATCATACAAGTAAGGACTTCCTAAAACAATACCACATATATCCAAGGGAACTATATCTAACTCAACCTCATCTAAAAATTTTGACCCAATAGCAAAGATAAGTTTACATTGTCTAGTCAATTGTAGCTTTGCTTTATCACATACCCAACCTAATGGATATGGCTTCTTGTGAGGTGTTGTTAGTAAGCCCAACTTCTTTAAAATTGTTTCAGAAATCAAGTTTACTTGTGATCCACTATCAAATAAAGTATCAATCTTTTGGTGCTTGGAAATAACTCTAATATGAAAAAGCTCATGTATTTTCCTCTCATGATCTTCATTACCAATAGATTGTGTAGAATTACTTGTAGATGCTTCATAATTTTTAGCTTTTATACCTATGGCTGTGACTGTTGTTTCATCACCTGAGTCCAACACCAAATATTTCTGAATAGCAACAATAGTCTTCTTCTCCTTACCACCGAACTTCTTGGGTTTTAGCTCTGGATGAAAAGACCAAAAATTTTCATAATTGTGTCCATCCTTCTTGCAGTGAGTGCATGAAGGTTTGTATTTCGGTACAGCATTTGCCTTCCTCTCCTTCCATTTTTGCTTCTTCTTTTCCTTGTTCTTGCTTGCAGAGGGTTTTGATGATCCCCTAATCTCTGGGTTCACATTCTTGCCTCTAGCCTCTAGATGTGTAGCTTGAACTGATACATCATCTAGGCTAGTGGGGTTAAACATGACAATGGTGTGCTTCAAATAACTATGTAGACCACCTACATACTTCAACAAAGTTTAAGGCGAGTCTAGAGAAATGCCAAGGGTTAAAGCTCTTTTTCTAAATTCCTGGGTATAGCTTTGTACACTTTTCCCTTTTAATTGGGGAAGAGTTTGCCAACTCATCATTACTTGCTACATATAAGCTAGTGGATAGAATTGTTTTTTAATGGCATAAACAAATTCATTCCAGGTAGAAAGAATTTTACCATGCTTCTTCAAATAAGCTTGTGTCTTGCCTTCCCACCACACTAATGCAGTTCCTCCAAGGCAAATGCTAGCCAGCTAAATTTTTCTCCTTTCTAAATCAATGTTCTACACCCTGCAATATACACCAATCTATCTAATCCAGTTATCTAGCTTTTCTACATTTAATTCTCCATCATAGATTGGAAAATCAAATTTCAAAACTAATTTAATCAAAAATGTTTTCTTCTTTATCCTTTTAGGGCTTGGAGATGAGGATGATGGAGGTGATGGTGGAGGAGATGATGGAGAGAGATTTTCCCCTTTCCCCTTGCCATTTGGGGCATCTAGAGAATGTTCCTCTGCTCCCTTGTCTTGTTTGGAGGTTGAAGTACTTTCATCTCGACCTTTCTTAAATTCTTGATACATCTCTTCCACCATGGCTCTCATGGTCATGAAACTGTCCATGAATTGAGATTCTAATTCCAATGGGAATTGTTCTGCCATTCTCCTCCTAGGATAGACTCTTCTAATTTTTGGATTAGCCTCAACAAGTTCTCCTTCTCCTAGTTTGAGCTTTGACCTAGTTAGCATTCAACAATCTAGCAAAAGCTTGTCTAACCTTAGCAAACCCAAATATTTGATACCGCTTGATCTGGAAATGAGATCTTAGACTGATATTAAGGTATTATAGACTCATGTGCATGGATTTGCCTACATCACTTAGTGCAATGGATCGAAAAGATTACGAATGATATAGACAATGAAGCAGTTAAAAAAACATAACAGACACACATAACACGGCAAAATAATTAAGGAGTTCACCCAAAACTCCTAGGCTACTTCTCCAGGTCCAACCTTCAGTGGTGACCTCTCTATTATGTCTTCATGAGTAGAGTTTTACAAAAGTGAGCTCAATTTGAGTCTCAACACAAAAGTTACAAAACATCATGAGTTTACTTGAATCCCTCAAGTCTCTCTGAGTACACAGACTCTCCCTCTCGCTCTCTGTCTCTGTTTTCTCTCTGTCTCAGCACTCTGCTTGCCTCTATCTCTGTTTTCTCTCTGTCTCAACACTTCTTGCCTCTGTCTCTGTCATTTTGTGGCTTTTAAGCCGATCAGCAATGTTTGTTTGTTTCCCCTTCTGGGCTCTTTGGCTTCTGGCCTCTGTTTGTTCAAACCCCCTCTGAGCGTTAACCAATCCTGGTGTAATGTCTTCAGGGTTGGTGGCCACCTATTCAGCAATGGAAGGAACCATCGGTGCTTTAGAAATCCCCAAAATAGTAGTTCTCTGTTTACACAGAGAAATACACAAAAACACTGGAAAATTTGCCCAAATGCGGTCTATCAGACCTAAAATATTATCTATTCCACCCCATAATCCCTTCAGATCCGTCTTTGGGTGCCATCACAAGTAATCATTGATCAACGATTATTATTGATTTCGATGGCTTACACACACGGGGATTACCCGCCCGAAAAGGGTGGTTTTCTCTCTCCGGTGCCTGGACACGTGGCTGCCAATGTATGGGCTCAGGTGGAGCCCGTCCAATACCACTTACCACCTAAGGTCTGCTTGAAATCCCGCTCGTTTCGAAACTCAAAACACATATCACTGCATATAAAAATGCCTTGGAGTTTGTTTTATCGCCCAATTCACATTTCCTTTGATTTTCATTTATTTAACGAAATGCAAATTTACATTGAAAAACTATTTTTTATGGAACTCAAAAGATATATATTTCTACCTGTAAGACTTGTTGGGTCCAGCTTTATCGCAAGTCACATATGTATCGACACTGCTTTTTTGTATCGCTCCAATGTGTGATTGCGATATCGCAATCACATAGTCCCCAGGCCTTTGGTAAGCGCTCCCTTGTATTTTTTCGATGTGATATTGTGGGTTAACTTGGGCCGTTGATCTGCGTGCTTGATCAATGGTCCTCATTGACCTGCGCTGATCGTTGTCGCAACTTTCACATGATAGCCTCTGATAGCCTCCACTTTCCATCTCCGATTGCGATATGCGATTACATCTGGACCATTGATCGGCCAGATCCGATGGCTCCTATGCATCATTCTTTCGACCTTCGATATGCTCTGTTTTTCACTATTTCTTCAAGTTTTTCACTCCCGATAATGTTTTCCACCATTTTTAAAGGTTCATCTTCTGTGATAGCTTTTATTTTTGAATACTTAGAGAGTTTTAGGATCCATTTTGGATCCTCCGTTCACTGTTTGCATGCAATATCATTTTCTTCTTCTTACATTTAGTATCTCCATACATTCACTTTCACATTTGGTTTCAGTTGCCCGTCAACGGGTCTGGGCTGCCTTAGCGCAGACTCTGCCTCACTAAGACAACATTGCACAAATACTAAGAGGGAAGTCTCTTTCTTCCCCTCAGGAAATGTGCATTTCTGCCTAGTAAGTATCCTTCAGGCCTGCTTTGCAAAATTCTAAGGGGCAGTGACTGCTGGCCCAGAAAATTGTGCAATGCAGTCACTAAGCTTGTAGCCGTTTCCAGTTGAAATTACACATTGCACAATTCCAAGAGTCAACAGTCAGCTTGGATTGCGCAATGCATAATTCAAGAAATCAGTCATTCCTTTCAGACAATCGAGACTACCTTTTGCACAGTTCTAGTAGCTAATCACCCAGCCTCCCAGAGGAAATTGTGCAATCCCTGCTAGTCTTTCCCCAGGTATGTGTTATGTTGTTCCTCCAATTTTCTTTGGTTTTCACTGATATATTTCTTTTCATGCATGTCACTTTGTCTCCAGATCTAGCAGGCATCCATCCACCTCTTAACAAGTTCAAGATCAATGGCCTCCAAGAGAGTAGGATCAAAGCACTGAGCGACTATCCTCAAGTCTACCGATCTATGAAGATACCAAGCTAATTCTAGACAAGGAGATCAAGCTGAAATGGCAAGAGGTCAATGATGCATTTACAGGCACATTTGGGGAAGACCTCGAAGACCACAAGGTATTTGTGAACATCCACAAGTCCAGCTTGTATCAGATTTCATGCAAATACCCCGTATTCCCATGCACAGACACGATACACTAGATCATCTCACACACTGATCTTGAGACGATGACCTTGAGCAATGTCAATGGGATGAAGATTGTAACCTTCACGGCAGAATATTGATGAGATGTATCAGATGTCAAAGCTTGTAACCATCATGGAGACTCCCTTCAGCTTACCTAGTGGTAATGCCAACTCCAGAGACATTCTGAAGAACTGGGTAAAGGAGTCGGCTAGATTCAGGATGACACTCAACAATATCTACAAGATGAAGATACTACAAAAGGCATATCAATAGTTGGTCATCTTTGCATGTCAACTGTATGCCTAAGAAATAACGAAACCTTCCCACACAGTTGAGTGATTGTGTAGGACCAATTCGCTAGAGAGGGAAAACCATGCAACTGGTCCGAAATGTTGGCTCATCAGCTGAAGGAACATGTAACGGGGGCTCAAAAATTTCCCAAAGGTATGCAAGTAGAAATCTAAATGTCTGCCTACATCTTGGATGCAGTTTGTGCTTGACAGGAGTTCCTGGGCTTGAAGTGGGCATGGTCACCGACAGAGACTGTTGTGAACACTTATTGTAATATGTTGTCCGAATTTAGCATAAGAGGAGTTATCACAAAGGTGTCCGATCATTTTGTCACCCTGGTTTACAAGATGATATTCGACCAGGATCCACCTTGCATGTCGATGGTAGAAATGGAGGAATCGATAGATAGCTAATTGGTATGCCTCACCGTCTGACACCTTCATATAGATGTACAGTGCAAAGAATCCTTCACATTTTTTACCAAATTTTTCCTTGGACGTGCTCGTAATGCAAGAAGTAGTGACAGGATTGACAACTAGGCTACACCAGAAGAAGAAGGAACCTTGGCCCGCTCTTCCACTGCACATTAGGTTATATGAGATCTGAATTTTCAAGCATGCGGATGTCAAAGTAGAGCAAATGAAGAATTATCCATTCAACTTCCTAAGTTACAATCTGTATGACCTGCATTGTCTTGTTAAAGATCACTCCACGAGAGTATAGTTCGACTGGATCCACGTGGAATTTCATTGGGTAGAGGAAGACCCATGGATATATTGCTACAGTTTCTCCAAACCCAATGAACAGGTCGGTTTCGCTGTGGAATGATTAGAGAAGCAATGTGAAGCATCATCTTGGAGAGCACGAGAAGCAACAATACTAGAGGCAAAGATACCAGTGAACAACAAGGGAAAGAGGAAGATGTCGATTACATGAAGAAAGAGTAAAGCTAAAAATTTTGGGCAGATCCACTTGTGGAGAAAGTAGCTTTGGCCATAGAGGCAAAGAGGAAACAACACGATAAGTGAAACGTTCAAAGGAAGAGGGAGGAAAGAAGGATGGAGGAAGTAGAGAAGGAGTTGCATGAGTTGAAGGAGCAACTCCGAAAGGAGAAGGAGATGTGAAAACAGGAGTGGGAATTGCAGCAGAAATAAGTAAAATAGGGGGTGAAACATGTGCAAATGGATGAAACAATGCCCGTACAGGTAGTGGACTCATTAGAACAGCTGGCATCAGGTGAACAGGGTAAATTGTCACAAGAGCAGGACTTCGCTCAGGAGATAGAGTGAGCGCTTGAACAAAGGGATATGGAGATGGAGCAGCAGGAGTTAGAGAAGGGCATTGACATCATGCCTCACCACCAAGGGGTCGACCCACCAGCTTCAACACATCTAGAAGATGAGTAGGTCACAAGTGATCAAGGAGACACTGAGATCCTTGGAGATCAACTGGAAGGAGAGATGCACAATATCTCATTCAACGAGTCTCAACATAAAGTTGTGCAATCTCGCAGAGTATCAAATCCATAAGATCATACATATCCTTCACAATATGAGGAAAGAGTGATCCTGTCTAATGTGTGAAAACATCTAGTAGCCTTGGCTGATTGTACTAGAGGATATGCCAAATCCACTAGCTCAAGTGTTCACTTTCTGATAGCTGAGAATGAGCTAATGGCTAAGGAGCTAAAACAACCAAGAAAGGAGGAGAGTTGGTGACGGTGTCAACCCAAGTAGAACTAAAGAAGGAAATATTAGATGAAGTATTTTCCCTTGACCTAATTATGCAGACATTTATTCCAAGTTTGGTACCATGCATAAGGCATCCATCCATCTCAATGCATGGCAGTAGTGATGTGCTAGAAGAGCACATATCTTGTCGAACGTGCATACTGTTGTTGATTACATGAAAATGTGGATGATGAGATACAAGGGATCCCCGATTCACTTGCCTAAGATGACAAAGCCCAGAGTGGTCGAGCTGAAGACATGCATCCAGAGTCAGATCCAGAATTATGAAGAGCTCTCGTAGCTCATCAATAGTCTACAGGGTTCCCATGCATGTGTATTGAAAAGTATGGATGTTGTGGTGTGTGCACATGTGATCCCATCTGTTGGGACTCTTGCCTAGGTGAAGAAGAAGGCACAGGTCCAACTAGATCTTGACTCGTACTTTGAGGACTTGATGTGCATTGCCACTAGCCTGGACTTGTCGATCAGTGTAGACACCATGCACAGGTATGTTGCTGGTCCAGCTGGATGCTATGGAAGCAAGAGCTAGGTGCAAAAAATATGTCACCTTGGAATACACAGACACCATTGTGAACTATCGATCTTGGCATCAAAACGCTACTATTGATCATCGTGAGGATGTTGAAGAGTTGGACTTCCCACTGTTGTTCGAGTAATAGCGATGTCTTACATAGCTTGCTCAAGCCATTTTGTCTCACATGGGTACGTGTGCATTGTAATGTAACAACTTGTCAATTGTAAGTTCAAGTGTCGATAGTTGGATGTAATAGTCATAGAGTAGATGAAGAGTCATGAGGTAGATGAACTGTCACAAAGGGGAATCTCAAGGGTCACCCCATCCTTTGTTAGAAATAGTCCCTCATAACTCGTTGTAAAGGCTTTTGGTGAGCCAAGTTTCCGATAAAACTATCTTAGAGAGAGCTTCGATAGTATTGTAATGAGCCTTGGCTTCTCCATTATGTAGAGCTAGTACATATCTTTGGAGGAGCAAGCGGTTGTGGTTGTAATGTTCCGTTGTCAGAACTAGTGGTTGGACATGGATGTATTGTATGACTAGAACTTACACTTCTTAATATAACAAGAGGCATCACATTTCATGCATATGTTGTATTGTATTCAAATATCTATTTACTCTAAATGATATATGTATTTGTTTGCTTACGCATGCATGTATAACTATTTCTGTGTATATATGTATGAATCCTTATGAAATGCATTGTTGGTTTAACCATCACTTTGGATTGCTAGCTAAATTTCCTTCCATGTTGTCATGTATCTTTGCTCGTGTGTTCCCTTCTTAACTATGTGGTATCTGTTGGGCATGGAATCCCCCTAAGGCATGTTTTGGGGCTTAAAGCCCAAGTTTTGACCAAATCCTTTTGTAAAATCTCCGCAAATTGTGGGTGCGGAGTGCGAAATTATGATAGTCACAAGGTTGTCCGTCCTTATTTTGTAATGTAATGTCAACTTAATAGACCTACCCATGGTCTGCGGACCATGGGATTGTATAAGTAGAGTGAGGCTCTAAGTGCAGAGAGGGGCATAAGAGCATTAGAAGTCTAAGTGATTGAGTAAAAGCGTCAAGTGTGTCTTTGGGTCGTAGAGTAGGGGAAGGCTCTGCAACTGAGTGTGCAGAGGCCTAGTAGTCCGTAGCTGAGTGCGTGGACCCTTGCAGCTGAGTGCGTAGGACAGGTCAAGTCTGTAACAGTTGGAAGAATCAATAAAGAGAATTTTACCATATTTCTGTGCATCTTTCCTTGATTTAATATATGATTGTTTATAATTTGCAAGTATACTATTTATTTTCTTTGCGAACTTATATGAATGTTTTGTGTAAATAATTATAATGTAAGACCATAAAGTATGCGAAGGTAATTAATTGGTATAGGAAGATAAGTAAGATCTCGGGTAATAGCACAGAGCACGACTCTAGCAGCGCGAAAGCTCCACAACCACTGGCTAAGGCTGCAAGCAGGCAGTGTATTAGGGCGTGAGGAACAGGGAAGTGCACGAAGTGACCTACTCATATGGACAAATAATGGGACCATTTGAACCTCTCAAACATCTCAAGGGTGCAGAAACCTGGTTCTAGCACCCCCCCATACTACTTTAGATGAGACCTCAGTTTGCGCTCCACGGACTATTGCCAAAAGGGCCAGTGTGTAAAGATTTGTTTGGCTAATTAACTTTGAAGCTGGGTCACGCCCCAATAAGCCAACAAATGGTTCCGTTGCCGGGGCGGGGTTTGCACAGAGATGTCTGATGTCATATCATTGGAATTCGACAAAGAAAGGAATTGAATATTGGCTAGAAAGGAAGATTCACGAATTCACGGAGCAGGAAAACAAGAATCCATGACTATCAAAGGAAGAGTGGTTAGATTGCTACTTATATACAAAGACCCACAAAATTTTCTTCGCATCCTTCCCCACAGAGTTATATGAGTGGATAGTGAAGCTAGCAGATAGCCAAGGAAGGTGTAAACATGACAGGCCTATTGTGTGGACTCCAAAATTGGTGTGTAGATTGGAAGTATTAGAAGCTAAGATCATGTGCGCTATCGATCATTGGCTCAATTGAATCATAGGAGGATTCATCACCGAATTCGCAGTAGATACTTTAGTAAGCTATAGCGAGGCAGAATGATGCTTCCTAAAAGGACTGCGAGGTAAGTACATTAAATCTTTGAACACTTGGATTAAAATATTGTTGTGTAAAAAATGGGTTATGAAAATAAATTGATGTTTGGGGCTATGCAATGTGGGAGAATATATGGAAATGAAGGTAGCACAAAACTAAAACCTATCCCCTTGATTTCACCTCCATGAAGGGGTGAAGAAGAGCTCGCGAAGGTCTCTCCAAGAAGTGCAATTAATCTGGTAAGGCAGAGGATTCTGCGCATACCACCCCCACCCACACCACTGCCAATTTCACCATCTTCACCCTCGTCTTTGCCCATAACACCTCCGCCACCACCACGAAGTGTTGAAAATAGCAACAAGAAATGCTAAAAATAGCATTGTTATAGATAACATTTCAGGATATATTCCAATTTTAATTTGGCCTTGAATTAAATTTGAGAATTAAAAATTCGAATTTAGTCTCACTAGCCACTTGAAAAATAATTAATTAATTCATCTTGGATTAATTAGTTGGATAAATTAAAGCTAGAAGTCTTTGTGAAGTCATGCAATAGTTATCCCTTAAAGTAAGGAGATTATCCCTTAGTTAAGGAGATAAGCATGAGTTGTATTTGAGTCGTAATTAGTTAGCTCAGTTAAGTCCAGTCAAATTAGTTCCAAATAGTTTGTGGAACTAATTGTGTGTTCAGTCAGTTAATGCAGGCATGCATGCAACTGGTGTACTCCAAATAACTGAATATTCTCTCATAAATAACCAATGCATGTCAGCTTAGACAAAGACCCAGTTTAGATTAAAAGAAGGGACAGTGTACTATAAATTGCTAGAATATTCCCATGTGAATATCTCTTGCATGCAGAAGGAATTCATTCCTTCAGGATTGCGTAGTTTCTAAAGAGGTCAGAGAAGTGTGTGAGGTGAGAATCACACAGGTGGTAGCTATAGGACCCAGGAGAAACTACGCAAGGAAATAGGAGGCTTGGAGGATAGAGGAGAAGACATATGTGTTGTCTGTTTTTTCTATGAGAAACAATGAGGGATTGTACTAAGAGATGGATAGATTGAGAGCTAAATCTTTGTGTAATCTTGAGATATTTCCACTTGTATGATAATACAGATAGCAAGGTTTTTAGTTGAGGATTTCCCCAGAGTATTCTTCCGTGTTTCATTTGTGATTGATTCTTCTTCTTTGTTATATGTGTTCTATTTGATATTGCTCAAAATCGATTAAGCTTCCGCAAGTTTGATTGTAGAAGTAGATTAAGTATTTTGCTTTAGTAAATTGCATAATTAGTTTAATCTACAGTGAGAATTTCTACATGGTATCAGAGAAAAGGTGATCAAAGAGGAGAACAGTATACAAAGAAGGGAGAAGTTTGAAGTTTAAAGTTCTTGATTGTAGGTACAAAATCGATTTCTTATCACATCTCAAAGTTCACCAATGGCGTTCAATGGCTTGAGACTCGAGTATGCCCTGGATGGCAGCTCGAATTACATAGCATGGACGGATCGCATAGAAGCGGTATTAGAGGACAATGGCTTGAAGGACTTCATTGATCAAGAAGTCCCCAAGCCAACAACAGATAATGACCAAGAATTGGTAGAATGGAAGAAATGTGTGGCGAGAGCGAGGAGGATTCTTCTGGAGGGAGTTCAAGACCATATTTTCTCGAGTATCCATGGGAAGGAGACTTTGTTTTCAATGTGGAAGACATTAAAGGACCTATATCAAAACAACAATGACTAGAGGAAGTTGGTGCGGAAGGACAAGCTTCAGAAAATCAAGTGTGAAAAGGGTGACATGATATCTACATATCTGAACAAGCTCACCACCTACAGAGATGAGCTTGAAAGTGTAGGAATCATGACAGCTGATGATGATATGGTGAGTCTTGCTCTCTTCAATCTTCCTAAGAGCTGGCATAACTACCAGGACTCAATGAATGGAAGAGAGAAACTACTAGATTGGGAACGATTGTGGTCGGATCTGATGTAGGAGGAGATTAGGAGAAGCACCATAGATGGTTCTTCATCTAAGCATGATGATGAAGAAAATCTAGCCTTAGCAGGTAAGGCAAGGAAAGGGAAAGGGAAAGGGAAGGCTTCCCATTCCAAATCGAGTTCTTCACATGGAGGGAAGAAGATTGACAAATCTAAAGTGAGATGATTTAATTGTCATGAGGTGGGCCATTATGTAACTAATTGTTCATTGAAGAAATCAAAGAAGGGATCCTAGGAAGGATCTGAAGGTGAGGCATTAGCCTCTTAGATCGAATTGGATTTTACCCTCATCACATGCATGGTTTCATCGATGATGGGTTGTGGTTGGTTTTTGGAAAGTGGAGCTTCATTCCACATGACCGGTGATAAGAGTTTATTCAGTACCTTAGAGGGGAAGGACCTCTAGATGCACATAGAGATGGGCGATGATGGAAAGTACCGTGTTTCAGGTGAAGGTACAATTGTGTTTCAGAGGGAGCATGGAGCTCCTCTCACCTTGACTGATGTAAAGTATGTGCTTGGACTGAAGAAAAACTTGGTATCGATCACGATGTTGGAGGACAAAGGCTACGATGTTGTCTTTAGTAAGGGAAAGGTTTTCCTTAGACACATCACCATGGTTTAGGTGAAATAGATCGGCTCACGGGTATAGAATTTGTATGCTCTTGAGGTTCAATATGCATGCAAAGCCTTGAGGAGAAAGGAAACTATTAGAGACTTGGTGGTTGAGAGGGAGAGTACATTACCTCTCAATATGTAGTGCCAGAAGAAGTCACAGACAATTGTGGAGGAGCCACAATTGGAGAATTCAGCAGAGGGATCACATGCAGCCATACCTCTAGGTGGGGGGTGGGGTGATGTGAAGTGATAGCTGCAAGAAGTATAAAATACGGTCAGGATCCTTGAGGTACCCAACCTCCTTGATTAGACCTTGCTGCAGGAGCTCCGTCGAGGAGTAGTAGGACTGGCTGAGTGGGTAGAGACGGATGCGGATGGAGCAACAGAGGGAGCTTTGACATTAAAGGGTGTTTCTATCCCAATAGGGAGGTCAGTTGGGAGATTAGTTAGTTACTTCTCAGTAACTAAGTTGTAGTGTAGCATTGGGTAACACAATGCAACATGATGAGAGGAGGTACAGTGTGGATGTGGTGCTAGGAGATAGGACCAGTAGCAGCATGGATGCAGTAGGAGGAATACTGAAACAGATTGGTTCACGGGTGCAGAACCTGTATGCTCTTGAGGTTCAAGATGCATGCAAAGCCTTGAGGAGCAAGGCAACTATTAGAGACTTGGTGGTTGAGAGGGAGAGTACATTATCTCTCAACATGCAGCACTATAAGAAGTCTCAAACAATGGTGGAGGAGCCACAATTGGAGAAGTTAGCAAAGGGATCACATGTAGCCATACCTCCAGGTGGGAGGTGGGACGATGTGAAGTGATTGTACCAAGAAGGCTGAAATAGGGGCAATATCCTTGACATACCCAGCCTATTTGATTAGACCTTACTATGGGAGCCCTGAGGAGGAGTACCAGGACTAGATGAGTGGGCAGAGATGGATGCGGATGGAGTGACAGGGGGAGATTGAGCATCAAAGGGTGTTTCTAGCTCAACAGGGAGGTCAATTGGGAGATCAGTTACTTACTTCTCAATAACTGAGTTGCAGTGCAGAATTGGGTAGCACGATGCAACTTGATGAGAGGAGGTGTAGTGCGGATCCAGTATTGGGAGATAAGACCAACAATAGAACGGATGCAATAGGAGGAATCAGTGTGATTTATGCAGTCAGAGATCAAAGTGACAAAGGCTAGAGCAGTCAGATACTGAAGAGCACGAAGGTGTAGAGTTTTTAGTCGACAGAGTCAATAGTAGTCAGAGACTTTGATGATAGAGGCATCATTCTGATTCAGCTTGGATATTTTTTGTTTCTAGAGTTGTAGGAGCAACAACATTAGAGAGCAGTGTTGCATGCAAAACATTCCAAAGGTTCAGGATCAAGATTGAGTTGAATTCCTTTCTTGTTGAGAGGGAGTGTTGAAAATAACAACAAGAAATGCTAAAAATAGCATTGCTATAGATAGCATTTCAGGATGTATTCCAATTTTAATTTGTCCTTGAATTAAAATTGAGAATTAAAAATTCGAATTTAGTCTCACCAGCTACTTGAAAAATAATTAATTAATTCATCTTGGATTAATTAGTTGAGAAATTCAAGCTAGAAGTATTTGTGAAGTCATGCAACAATTATCCCTTTAATTAAGGAGATTATCCCTTAATTAAAGAGATAAGGATGAGTTTTATTTGAGTTGTAATTAGTTAGCTTAGTTACTTGAGTTAAGTCCAGTTAAAATAGTTCCAAATAGTTTGTGAAACTAATTGTGAGTTCAATCAGTTAATGCATGCATGCATGCAATTAGTGTACTCTAGATGATTGAATATTCTCTCATAAATAACCAATGCATGTCAGTTCATACAAAGACCCAATTGAGATTAAAGGCAGGGACAATGTACTATCAGTTGCTAGAATATTCCCATGTGAATATCTCTTGCATGCAGGAGGAATTCATTCCTTCAGGATTGCAGAGTTTCTACAGAGGTCAGAACAGTGCATGAGGTGAGAATCACACAGGTGGTAGCTGGAGGACCCAGGAGAAACTGCGCAAGGAAATAAGGGGCTTGGAGGATCGAGGAGAAGGCATATGTGTTGTCTATTCTGTCTATGAGTAGCAATGAGGGATTGTACTGAGAGGTGGATAGATTGAGAGCTAATTCTTTGTGTAACCCTGAGATATTTCCACTTGTATGGTAATACATATAGCAAGGTTTTTAGCTGACGCTTTCCCCAGAGTATTCTTCTGTATTTCATGTTTGATTAATCTTCTTCTTTGTTATATGTGTTTTGTTTGATCTTGCTCAAAATCAATTAAGCTTCAACAAGTTTGATTGTAGAAGTAGATTAAGTATTTTTGTTTTAGTACATTGCATAATCAATTTAATCTACAGTGAGAATTTGTACACAAAGCAGTATGGAATGTGCACAAAGCTACCAGTGTTCAAGGGAGTAGGGAATGAAGATCCAAACTAGTTTTGATTTGAGATAAAAGCTATATGGGAAGCACAAGGAGTCACAAATGTCAATATAAAGAAGGCAACATTGGTCAACGTTCTGCAGGATCGCACGCTGTCCTGGTACATTAAGCATTCCAATGACAATCCGAATGTGGGGGGGGGGTCGCAGATATCCAAGTTGCGCTAAACAAAGAATTTAGCAGGCCAAGTTAGAGGCACAATCAATCATTCGGTTAAAGGAAATCTCAATGTTACCAAGTGAGACCGCATGGGATTTGGATCAAAGACTAAAGTGCACAACTCATGAAGTGAAGATGACGTTAACAGACGGGAAACAACACGAATGGTTTGTAGCATCGTTAACGGTGCATCTATGGAACACACTGTCACAATAGAGGCTAAGCACTCAGGCTGAGGCCTTGGAGGTTGCAATGAGATTTCACGAGACCCCGATACAAGATCCCAACCTGGGAGTTCAGTAGATTCATGTGCAGTTGAAAAACTTGTGCCTTGAGATGCAAAGTTTGAAACAAGATAGGACAACCCGCCTAAAGATGTGAGATGAGGTATGGTGCATAAAATGCAAGGGCCAGGGGCATGATAAGGACCACTACCTAGTGTTTGAAAATTACCTTGCAGGAGGAGGGCCAATGCCATTAAGACTAGAGGCACAAGCAGGGCCGAGCACGATGCCTGCACTATGGTGCACGATTTTTCAGATAGGAGGAAAGCATGCTATAGATAACTTCCATCTATTACAAAAGTATACGCAGAATTCAGAGTAGTTTTTTTGTAATTTCTTAGGTCAGTGGGACATGATGAGTGCACCTATAGAAGTTATGAGCTGATGATGGATCAAACTCTCACCTACAGAGTTCAGGCCAAAATACAGCCCCTTGATCAAAATACAGGAATGGCGCGCACCAAATTTTAGGGGTGCGGATGAGGTCAAGGTGGAGGGGGACCAGGAAGAGGTCACAGACAGCTGATATTTACAATTGCAGAGGGCCAGGGCATTATGCCTGCGATTGTACAAATCCAATGTGAACATCATGCTTGTATTATATGTTGTTTGATCATGAGATGGAGGATTGTCCCACACTGATAGCGAGGTTGCACGATAAAGGAGCACTCCAAACTCCCTCGACTTATAACCTACAAATGATGAGGTTTGAGCTGTGCGAGGAAGACCCTAATGTAAATCTTGTGCTTCAGAGTGGAATTACGATAGGGGATGACAAAGGCAAGTAACCTAAAGAAAGTACTTGGGTTCGAAAGATTCCAACGAAGGAACCAAAATTTGATTTGGAGCGCGCTAAGGAGACCTTCATGGAAGCTAAGAGGAGCTTCACTGATGCCTCCACTTCAGGAAGTA